>VZTT01065051.1:0-14930 GCA_013400855.1 Buphagus erythrorhynchus | reverse complement strand
AAAAAAAAAAAAAAAAAAGAGGGGAAAGAATGTCTGCAAATGAGGCAGTAATGGACAGTTGCCCTTTATGTACTGATGGATTTCTCAATGGTTAAGTAAATTAAAGCAAATGCTAGAAAAATCAATAGGCTTGCAGAGTCTTGGTTGTGCCTCATAGACTTCAGGACAGAATGACAGATGTGGTGCATATGACCCATTTAAGTATTAATGCTTGGGAAATTGCCTCTGCGTGCAAGGTTATAGGCCTAGAAATATTGTTATATTAAATTACAGACAATGATATTTTTAAGTATATATGGAATTTATACGTTTCAGTTTAGTTGCTCCTCGGCATTACATTTGTCCTGGAAGATTAGTTGCGGAGTTGTTTCTCTGGAACGGTAAATCAGGTTTAAAAAATGTTTGAACAGTGAATTGTCTTTCCAGGGCTGCTGCAGATTGTCAAGTGTGTTGCACACTATGGGGGGACAGTGATCGTGTTAAATAAGAGTAACATAGCCAATGTGTTCACTAGCAAATGTAGCATGTAAGCGAGCCTAAATTAAATATCATTAAAAGGCAGCTTTTGAAACAGTGAGAGGGCTGGTGTGGTAACATAGGGTTGCTGTTAAATTGGGGTATTCTGTATGACTAAACACTAAAGTAAAATCCGAAGTGCGTGGTCAAGATGAGCTAAGTAAGGTAACCACCAGGACGGATCTTTCTCGTCTTCCCCACGTGCTGCAATTAGAAGGGGTGAGTTTGTATGGGCAGGATGAGTAAAAACTAACCCCACACAGAAATTCTCCTGAAATTGAGATGTTATGATTAATCCAAGCAGGCAGACGAGCTCTAGATGAAGTAGTGTTTGCCATCTCTGATTTCTGTCATTTCTTGCTGTACTTCCACCCAGGCAGCAGGGAAGTAGACCAAGTGAATTGTCTCTTTGTGGCATCTCTGGCAGGAAGAGCGTGAAAATAGCTGGGACCCTGATTTTGGTGTTGGCGTGAAGGCAGAGCAGTGTGTTGGCCGTGCTTGCTGTCGGTGACAGCCCAGCATACCTTGCCAGTTATCCTGACTTCACCCCAAACACCTGTTTCTGTGAAGGGAGCAGCGGATGCATTTTATATACAACTGCCATGTTTAATATTAGAAAGGAGCTTTAGACTTTGTCAGTACCCCTGCTGTTCCTTGCTAAAGCCATTACATAGGAAGTGTTGTTGTTTTCCTCTCAAACATTAATTTTCATGTTTTACTTCCATTTGTTCATTAGATTTTTTTTTTGTTTGGTTTGGTTTTTTTTGTGGGCTTTTTTTTGTTTCTTTTGTTCCTTGATTATCTCTGATATTTGATGTTCGGGTACCACTGTCTCCCTTCTGGCTCTCTTTTCTGACTTTTCTCTTCCTTTTCCCTAAAGCACGAAACCTGGCTGTGGAATAAAGCAAAACCATCTCCGGGGGGTATTAGGGCTGCACACTGCTACTGGGAGTGCCAGTGAAACGATGACATTGTGGAGGGGCAGATTATTACTTTTGGGCCTGCTGAGGACCTGTTTGTGTATTGAGGCTGGATGAGAGCGACTGGTGCTGAGGGCTGTCAGGCCAGGGCTGAGTGATGACAGACCCTTGTCATTTGCCTGCGTTCAGCTTCATTGCTATGGTGACAATATGCGGTGATGAAAGTGGCCGCTGAGGGTTGGACAGCATCCTCCATGGTTGCTGTAGCCGACAGCATCTTTGCAACAGCATGTTTGAGTTGCTGATGGCCCTTGGTGTCAGAGCAGCATCAAATCTCTAATGACAGAAACTCTCCACAGGTTTTTGGGTCCACAGGGATAATGCTCATGGCACCATCACCAGTCTCAGCAACATCTTGCATCAATGACAGAAATTGTCTTTACCTGTTTTAGTCCTTTTTCTGTGCCTCGTGGTGGATTTCCCTGATTTATTTTGTGTGACATACAAGCTAGTAAGCTGGCACTTACCTGCAAAGCAGCATGGAGTGGCCGTGGTCCTCCTCCTGCCGCATGCAAGGCAAACACATTAATCAGCATATAGGCAATGGCTGCTTTCATTAAATATACGTGTGAGGGGCCCTGGTGAACGGGCTCTTTTGTTCCCGACCAAACCAGAAGGGATCAAAGGTCAGCAGGAACCCAGAAGTCATCAGTCAGGGAGGGTTTTGCTGAATCTCAGGCTCGTCAGCTCCGTAGTCACCCCTGGCAACTTGGGCTGCCGCCTGCTTGCCTTCCCCACTGCCTGGTGCAGAATTGGAGCATCCAGTCTCTCAGTTGCTGCAAAAAGATGCTGACATAAAGTCGACATTTGAAATACAGTCTGTGCATTGCCATGCTCCTCTTTGGTATCCAAGTTATTTGAGAGTGAGATTACAGAAATGGTAAGTTGGCTTTGTAGAGATCTTTTTGCTGCGTTCATCTTTAGGATGCGTTTTAAGGCTGCAAATTCATTTTTGGTTTAGTGGCAAATGGCAACCCGGAAAGAAGCAGCAGCATACTGCCAAAATGTGCTTCAATGCTTCTGTATATAAAAGTTCCCTTCTAAAAAAACTTCTGGTATGGCATTTATTTCCTTTGAGCAGATCGATTTATTTTCCCTCCCCTCCCTGTGATGTTAAAGTACATTTGGCAGTAATCAGTTTATCCTTATTAGAAGCTGTGGTAAAAGGCAGAGTTGCTGAGTCAATTCACTCCATTTACTTCCCCTATTGAGCCTTAATGTGTCCCAGTCCCCACCCCTTACAGTGAAAACATCATCAATTATAGGGCTGACAGGAGCCTGGGACTCAGTGTAAGTTGCTCCTTGGGGTTATTCATCTTGCACCAAAATAACCGGCACTCAGCAATATTCATCACTTCCCCCTACCTAAAATGACTGAGTAAACAGTGAGGTGAATTATCAGAAGGGTAAAAAGGAAGAAAACTGAGTTTGAATATGTTGGAGGCAACTTTGGGCTAGTATGGCAGGAGAAATAAAGCCATCAGCCAACATGCAAGCTCCCCACCACTGTTTAATATTGCTGCTGAAGCTGGAGGGAGGCTCAGTTATCCTTCAGCCAGACACCTTACTGCTTCTCATAGCTTGACCTACAAGAGCTTTTCTATTTTGGCACCTGGGCTGGAAAAGCAGCTTCGGCCCTGGAAAAGCAGCTTCAGCACTGATGCAGTGGAGATGTGCTGGGTGCCCAACTCTCTGTCAGCTCCCTAGGGAAATACATTTAAAGCACTGCTCAGTTTAGTCCAGTTTGATGCCATGATATTTGTATTTATTCCAAACATCCTGAATCCCCTCTGGTGGAAAATAATTCCAAGTGGGAACTTATCCCCACTTTGAATTTTTAGAGGTTTTCTAGAAAATGTGATATGGTAAAGTCTTTTTCTCTAAAACATCAATAATAAAAAAAGCATGGAATAGAATGTGCTTTATTAGCATTACCTCCCCTTCCTACAAAACAAAGCAAAAAAAAGCCTATCCAGCCAAGTGAATCCAGACATGAGAACCTCAAACTTTGGGCTTATTTAAATTTTCAAAGTAATCTTAAAAAAGAAAGAGGCTCTGCTTTCCTTTACCTAAAAAATATAATGCAATCATGGTAAGGGAGGAGAAATTCCCTTAGCCATATACCTGGTTTGTTTTTACGCCCGGTGCTGCGGTTAGATGGTTGTCTAAATAAACAGAGATTAGGTGGAGGGCTTTATCTCAAAGCTGGCACTGGTTATCACACTGCTTCCTCCCACTCCCTCCCTCTGATTGTGAGTTGTATAAGAAGACTTAGCAAGCATAACTTAGAGCCGATAACCTTTGAATGTTAGTTCAAGGAAGCTGTGCCATAGTAACAACAACAAAAAGAGAAATTATGCAAACTCTGTCACAGACTATTCAAACAACTGGCAATTTGACCCTAATTCTGATTTAAAAGAAAAAGTATTTGGTAAATTTTTTTACTCCTAGAGTTTTATTTGAATTTAGCATGATCAATAATATTAATATTTGAGCAGTAGTTAAAAAAAAAAAAAAAAAGATTCCTGGAATAAACTCGAGTTTATTCTTCAAAATCTCTCTCATTTGGGGATCTTACTTTAAAATTGCTTTAACAAAAGGAACCTGCAACATTTCATTTGGCCAAATTGCTCCAACCCTGCAGTTGAGGGATAAATTGATCTTGATACAGCCCTGGAAGAAGACACTGTTGACATTTGCGTTTGATGGTAAATGAAATATAGATATATATATACACAAGATGAACACAAAAAGAGAGGCTGCCAGGTGATAGGCAGCTTCTGGCTCTCCATGAAAGTAAACGAGAAAAGTCCTCATGGTTCTGCACGGCTGCGAAATCAAAATACGCCTTTTCTAAGTGTATCTTGGCGTGCCGATGGGCAGCATACAGCATGCAAAGAGGAGGGGAAGGATCTTTGGGGTCTTTGCAACATGCCGTCCATGAAACAAAACAAACCAGCAAACCACGACCAGGGAGAGGCAGGAGGGGGAAGGCGTCCACGCGCTACCGCAAGGCAATGTCATCGCGATGTTGGGAAGCCAACTCACAGTGAGCGGGTGAGCGCGGGCATCTCTGCCCTTGTCGCTCGGATTACCGCGGTGCCACGCGCCCAGTTACACAATGCGCAAAGGCGAGGGTTGTTTCTAGGACAGATAATTGAACATTAATACTCGTTGACATTGTCGTAGGAATGATATGTCAAGCTGACAGGGCCTATGTGCTTGCATCTGCTGATCGGCTGCAGACGAAGGGAATGTTTGGCAGATTAGACCTGGGGCCTTGCCGCTACCGAGCCAGGGATGATACAGCCATTAATCATGAGCTGCCATCTTGGGCTGCCTTCCCAAAAACAGTGGGTCCCTGCTTTTGGGGGTGGAGGGCATGGTTCACAAAACTACATTGACCCCCATACATGTATGCACACCTCTGCGTGCATGAAGATTTATGTACACGTGTATAACATATTAAAGAAGAGCATCCTTGATGCCGCACACGCATGAGTGCCACCGTCATCTGAAGCAACTGTTTTCCATCTACTAACGTGAGAATAAAAGGAAGCGGAATAGACGAGAAGTTCTTCAGAAGCATTGAGGACATGATCAAGTTTGATGAGGTGTTTCTGATTATCTCTATCTTAGGAAGTAAATGACATAAAAATGGCAGCAGAGTTAGCTTTGGTTTTTTTTCTAGCATGTGTTTTGTATCTCTCTTCTTCTGGATGTCAACAGACCCTTCAAGGCAAGGGTGCTGTAGATAAAGTAGTTACGTTGCAATCACTCTTGTCCCCTTCCAGCCAAAATCCTGCAAGTGGTGCCTTTCAATATAATTTCATAAAATAATCTTCAAAGAGCTAATGTCTTTCTCACAGCATTTCTACAGCCAGACTTTGCTGCACAAGTTCAGAGGCATGAGAAGCAGATGGAAAACAATTGCAGAGGCCTCTGACACTGGAGTCAGTTCTACTTTCTTAAAATAGGGCTAAAAATCGTGTTTGTAATGTCTTGCGTATAGTTTGGCTCTGCATAAAATGCTACAAAATAGGGCCCTTGAGAGCATCCATTATCACATTTTGGTTAACATCACAGATTTTAAAAATCCCAGTTGTACTAAAGCCATGAAATAAAGCTTTCATCTGTAAAGATCTAGTTTCTCTTTGTTATTAAAATAAACTAAGCCATTAAACAAAATATATGCATATAATAGTAATGTTCATAATCTCCTATCATCAAAATGATAAAATCAACTTTTTTTTTAATTGGAGCAGTCATCTTAAAAAGGTTCCTGTATAGAACAAGATCAAATGTGTCTAGTTGCTCTTTCTTACTTTGTAACTTGTTAGCGGTGACATTTTTTTGGTCTTTAACTACTTTCATTTAGGTCTTTCTAAAATAAATGAATTTTGTTCAGAAAGGAGGGAAAAGCAGAGGGGTATTTTTGAGCTTGAATTGAAAAGATTAATTGATTATATCTTGTTACTGTTCTTGTGAATTGTTAATGGCCATCACATCATACATGTGCTGAAAGCAACATGCCATCTTGATGCTTTTGCTTCCAAATATGTGGATTATATCTTTAATGGTGGTTTCTGTGAAGGCATCTGCATGTGTGTGGTGCTTGATATGCTCAGACCTTGAAAGAGACCAGGCAAGAAAAGGATGCTCAGGCTGGGGATGGGGTGGACACTGGCTGCTTATAGTTGACTCTATTTGGATTTTTGGAAAACCCCTTCCAAAAAACCCCTGTCCTGGCCTCATCCATTCATCTTCCTATAGAAGATGCCCAGCGAGGGTCTAACCTTACAAAGCTGAGGACATATCCTTTAGGCAGCCCAGGCTTTGGCCATGTCACTGCAGCTAAGTGCCAGACCTAAAGCTACACATGTGAAGACAGGTTTGCCATTTCAGGGCTCATCCCCAAGTGTTGGCCTATACCAGCCCCTGGGAAATACCTCACACCATGAATATTTCACTGAAATGCAAAGCTTGGTTCCACCAACCCTCTGTGAGGGAGGATACAGTTAGGTCTTTGAGGCTTTTGAAATCCAAGTGAAATTGGTAGAGACCTGCATTGAATTTGGGGGAAAAAAATATTTTTTATGAGGGAGTCCTCTTGGTCCAAGAAATTTTCCAGGAGCGAAGAGTCACATCTTGGTCCAAGCCTTTTAAATGACATTTTATAATTATGAGAATCAATGCATAGTGAATTTCTGGGCAAATGCATGTTAATTTAGAGTTGAATCTGGAGATTTGGAGAATTGTGATGTGCCTTTTCCCAACTCTCAGGAGATCTAAATCACACTTTTTTGGTGCATATTCTTGTGCATAGAAATATCATCCTGGGAACATGTTTATTTTTTATTTATTCTGAAATTGGTTAGCATCAGACTAGTTTCTTTGCTAAGCTGGGCACATAATTAATTAAAGCAGTTGTTTTCTTTTGGAAACTTCTCAGTTCATGTCTCAGAGTTAAATTTTAAGGCCAGGCTGGTCAGAAATTGGATTTCTGTACAGGCCTGTACCCTGAAGCCAGTCAAAGGGATTTCACACACTAAATGGGTGTAGATAAATGAATTCTCTAGCCAGAAAGCAGAATTGCTTAGTCAAGTTTACTGAGTTAAAACTTGCCTGTATTATTCATACATGCATTTGCACTGAACTTGGGTTATTTTAGCAGAAGAGAACTCATTAGACCTAAAGAATGAAGGAGGAATTTATGAGGGACTCTCATTTTAAAGGTAAAAATATTGGAGAGTGAACTTATGGGGAGGTAAAAGCTGGGATGGATAAAATGAGAGCTCCTGAAATAGCTGGTTGAGTGCTGGAAAGTGAAGCCTAGCTCTAGCCCAGGTAAATTGCATTTGAATTTCAACCTCAGATCTGTATGCACTCTTCTTTGGCAGATGTTGAATTGATAATGCCTGTGTGTTAAAGAATTCTGATTGTTTCTTTTGCCACCTTAGCAGCTTATGAAAATGCAAGTAGCCCTGCCTAATGAATATTAATAAGAGTGATAGCTGGATAACACACAAGCCTGTGGCTCTTTGGAGCTTGGATGGGGTTAGTTGGAGGATTGTTGTGACTGGGAATTTACATGCTTTTTAAGAATAAACTTCCTGAAAGCTTTTACATTCTCCTTTAAAAGCTGATGTTTGTTCACAGTACTGTGCTCGTGTATGCATGGGGATTTTTCCCCCTTTCTCTTTCTAGATACATGTGAGATTAGTACTACTGATGGCATGTCCATGTTTTTTAAAACAAGGCAATTTATTACATGAGAAGAGAAAGAGGCCCCATGTCTAAAATTTACTTCAGTCCAGGGTTAATTGTATCAATAGCAATGTTTTTTTTTTATTTTGCTTGTTTATTTTTGCCTTTTCCCATACCCCATTCTCCCAGGCAGCTGTGGCAGTTATTAGCAGGGCAGGGAAATGACACTGATGAATTCTGCATCTCCAAATGTCCTAGGAGGCTTTAAAGCCCATTTCATGCAGTTAGTTAATTGGGCGGCTCGTTAGGCCCATTGCCGGACCTCACACGTGGCAGTCTAATAGCAGGGATAGTTGTGGAGTGGCTGGAGGATGGGAGGGCTCCAAGGACCTGGCTCTTCAGCTGGAGCCCCATGGGCAGGTGCTGTGTGGAGCTCCCAGTGATGCCAAGCAGTGTTGGGGCTCAATGGTGACACTGGCAACATCCCTCTGTTTTCACCAGCGCTGTTCTCCGGCTCTGCTGGAGCAATCCTCTCCAGACCTCTGTTTACTCATTTGTAAAAATACCTATTACCAACTTTTCTGTCTGTGTCATAGGTCCCATTTGATCTGCTCTTCTTCCCCCAGACTCTGTTCCCAAAGCTGCTAATTATGCAAAAAACCAAGGTGCCCTTTTTAATGGCTTCCTGCTCATTTTGAGCTGCAGGGGCAGGCTTGAAAAGGAGGGTTAGAGTGGGTCAGAACTCAAAAGGCAAATAGAATCAGAGAGATATTTATTTATTATTAAAAGAAACTCACAATCTGGTCTTGATAGTAAGGGCTGTTGTGATGCTGCATGGGGTGGAGTTCTTTTTCAGAGTGGTGGTTTGGGGCTGGATACTCTTGGAGGGTTTCATGAAGGCTCAATGAGGGGATTTTATGAAGATTCAGCAATTAAGATGCCTCTGCATTATCATTTCTGCCAAATACATAAAAGGACTTACTGTGCATTCACTTTACAAGTAAACTTACTGTTCCTAAAGCTTTGAAACATGAGGGAGACCCCCAACTTCAAAACAGAAACACACGTATGCAGTGAATTTCTCCTTTTGCAAAAGGCCTTTTCTTTCCCTTCTCTTGTCATGACAAAAAGGCTTAATTTTTTTTTTTTAGCCAATATAAGGGGAGAGGGAAGAGGGGGAGAGTCATTAAAATGCAGTTCTTTCAATTACGTCCCGTTATTTGTCATCTTTATTGCTTTTCTATAGTTTTCATTGCACCTTTAATAGCACGCCTGGTCAGAGAAGGTGAGCTGGAATGTGAACGCACTTGGCTGTGCCGCTGTCAGTGCCTACGAGCTGTGCTCGAATCCCAGTCCCTGTAGATTTTAATGTCCCCGCAGACTGCTGGCAGCCTGCTTCCAGCTGTGGCAGGCATGATGCAGTGAATTGCTTTTCAATGTTCTTTACTCAAATAGGCAGTAATTACAAGCTTAAAGAGGTTTAGTGGTCCAGTAAACTACATAATCACCCCTGAATTAGCCTGGGCTCATCAGTTGCAGTCCAGCAACCTCAAGACTGCTGTTTGTATGCAGGCTTTATCACGTAGCAACCTGAGCAGCAGGTGTGGAACAGCAAGAATCCCCCATAAACACAACTGTCTACTGGGGACAATGATCTCTAATGAGATGAGGCTACAGCATCACTGTAATTTAAGTGGGAAAATTAACGCCAGAGAATGTGCACTACTTCCAAGAGTCTCTGCTTCTTCAGAGAACAGCAGTGTTTTCCTGGCTTCTTTTTTTTCCTTTTCTGTCCTTCTTCCTTTTTTTTCTTCCCAGATCTTTAAATGCATCTTCCTTTTTTTCTTTTTTTTTTTTTCTTTTTTTTTCCTGTGAAGAACATATTGTGGTTTTGCTTATAAGTTGAGTGGTCTTTATTCTTCTACAAGGATATGTTGTGAATATTTAATGGTGGACAGGGCATCTGTTCAAGGACTTTCCATGCCAACAAAGCAGCATTGCAAAATAGCAGCTTTATCTTTTCATTTCCTTCCTCGGTGGTAGTTTTCTTTGTTGTTTGTTTTGTTTTCAAATAGAAAATGTAAAATAGAATGTAACCCTCCTCATCTTGGTGTTGAACCATTGGCACCTCAATGTGTTGGTTGCCTTGAACTCTCTTTGTATGATGGCTTGGTCCCTCCATGAAAAAGGAGTTCAAGTTCCTGGCAGGAGGAATTCCCGATTTGCTTGGTGGCTGCTCTTTAAGGGTGCTGCCACCTCGGGAAACCTGCTTAAGCTCCTGCTCCATCCAAAAGTCTGAGGTTCATATTAGAGATCTGGCTGAATACAGCAACCCGCTGATCACACAGGTGTGTAGAGTAGGGGATGAAGGTAAAGGGGAGTGTTTTTATCCCTCATTTACAGGAGGAGCTCCTGAAGACAGCCTGGGAAAAAGAGGAAAAAGCACAAATAAAAGCTTTTGGCTTAACTCTGTGGGATTACAACTGCTGGCTCTGGCGTTTCCCAGAGATTGTAGAGTTATTTCCGAGCCCACCTGTTTAGAAAGTCATTTGAGGTAGATAAGGACAGTGACTTATTGCTGAGAAAAGGCTTCTGGTTAGGAGGTATTTACCTGGGCTAATCTGTCTTAGGCTGGCTCTAAAAACAACAGCAGGGCTTTTATGGAGTTATCAGGTAGTCGGGATTTCCTTTGGCGTGCTGGTGATATTTTTTCTTCCTTTCCAAAAGCTGCTCACCTAGGGAAGGCTGGGGTTTGCCTTCCCACCTTTTCACAGCTGCCTGATAAAGATGTTGGCTTAACTGTAAAGCTGGGTTTCAAGGCTGTGAATTTTAGTTCTAAGGTGGTTGCAGTCAGATGATGCATTTCCTCAGTTTCTTTAGTGTCACTTGGCTGTAGTGTTTCATAGCTTTGGCTGTGTGCTGCACTGAGGAGAATTTTGCTAATCTTTTGGATGCAATTTTTCTTTAAATTTCCCTGTCCTTTGTTAGTTTTAGGCTGTGAAAGAAAAACAATAATTAATAATAATAGTAAAGAAAAATGGCAGAGAATGCAAAAGTGCATCACCCACGTCACATTAGCACAAATAGTCTTGATCCTAGAGTAAAAAAATTCCTTCTTAAGTTTGTTAAGCAACGTTAATATCTATGTGCAAGCTGTGTGTGTGTGTTTCTGTGTGCACATGCATACAGGCACCAAAGGAATGTTTAGCATGGGAAAAGCTCCACTCAATTACCCGGGTATGGTGTGGGAGTGTCTGCATAGACTCAGCTTGAACTGAAAACCGGTAGGAGCCAGAGTAAACTCCAAACACTGAGGTCTATCAGAGTGTCTCCAAAAGGAAATAGCAGAAGCACCATTGCTTGGACTAGCTAAAGCTCAACTGGAAAAGGGAGTGGGTAATAATATATGGTATGGAAGGAATAATATTGTAGCAGCCAGGAGATGGATTAGATGAGTTAAAAGGTTTTTCCATTTTCTGACTTCTGTAATATCCTGTGTAAGGGATGATCTGAACTTTTTTTCCTTAATGAGTGCTCACATTATGAGTAATTTGATGGGGCCACCAGAGAAGTATTGGCAGTGCATCCCAAGCCATACCATGTCTCTCCATCAGCCTTGGAAAGGATATTTATGTTAGTGAGTGCCAAAACTTGTTCACAGACAACTCTTGCAAGAAAATTATTTACAAAAGGGCAAATGGGAAAAAAGGAGAAGTGCTTTTTTTTCCCGACATAACTTCTTTATTTAAAAGGGTCAGTGTTGTCAGTACCTCTTTTCCCTCCTTGTAAACCCCCACAAAGGAAATGTCTCCTCCCCACCTCTGCCAGCAAAACCACCCCAGCCCCTGTTTAATTAGGTTGGCTGTGAACACATGTTCAGATTTTAAAATTTCTGGGGTATTGGCTCTGCCTTTTACACCCTGCATTTGCCTTAGGAGAGTCAGATTCTGCCTCCTTTCCTCACCTTTTATTTTTTGGCAGGGTTGCCAAAGCAGCCTGCAAACCCTTTTGTAAGGGACACGATAGGCAGTGTCTCAGAGCCCATCTCATAGAAATGGACTGATGCAAAAGCCCAAAGCAGCAGCTTATTTGCCTGGCCACAGGGATACTGGCGAGCCAAAGGGATGCAGCATCGAGTCACACTGCATATTTTGATGCATTTTTGACTTTAGAAGACCAAGTTCATAAGTTGATCTTGTGTTCATAGTTTGCAGTTCAATAACTGGCAGCACCAGGATTTATTAGCAGTAATGTTACGAAAAAGACCTTACCGTGGGGATATTAAACTATTACAATAAGTTGAGGAAACATTTTCTTTTGAAAGAGGAAAAAGCTGGCTTTGTCTGCAGCATGACCATGTCATATAGACTAAGTTTTCTTGCTGTGCTGAAAAAGCAACAAGGAGCTTGAAATGCCGAAGCCAGCTCACACTTCAATAGCATTATCAGGCTGACTCACTACTCTCAGCCAAGGAAAAGACTGTGCAAACTTTGCACAGGCTTTTTTTCCTCCCAGCCTCAGAGATGCATTTCTAATAAAACAACTTCCTTCTCAGTGTTTTAGTATTTCCTCCAATGTGCAAGCCAATCCCATGGGATAAACAGGATCAAGCTTGCAGCTTCCGAGTTGAATTTTTTTCTTCTCCCTCCTCCCTACCAGGTCACCTCAACTTGGCAACTTTTTACAGCCTTGCCTGAATATAAAGCAGGTCACAGGGATGGTCTATAAACCTATTCAGGCAGCCTGAAAAATAGGCAAGGGGGCTCCACGCGTTCTCTTTATCGCTCCCTCTCAACATGCTGGTGGCCGATGAAGAAAGGAGGTTGCAATCTTATGACTTTATGGATAGTGATCCAACCATTTTTTGGCTACTTTTTGAGTGCAGAAACCCCTGTTATTCTTTAGGAGGCCAGAATGTGTGAGGATCTAGGACTCAACTGCTATAAATTCAAGCTCTGTTCTTAGACTACACCATGCACTGCTTTTGTAATGCAAATGGAAGGCACAAAGTGTCCCTTTGATAATGTGCAGTCAGGAGACAAAAAAAGCATTCACTGCAACAGTAAAACTAATTCATAAAGCTGAGAGACAATAGGAAAGCATTATGGATATAAAAAAAATAGTAATTTCTTGTAGATCAACTTGATCATTAATGTAAACAGTTCAAATGTAAACCAGAAGGAAGTTGGGGAAGGGGAGAGACCCGAATTGCTGTGCTGCCACCTTAGCTAACCCTGGACAAGTTTAGGTAAAGCAAGAATGTAGAGTTCAGCATAAAGTCAATGTACAGTTTGTCACTGGACAGCTGATCCTTGGGCTTTATTCTGGATATTGAGTTAGCCTGGGTTTCTCTTCAGAAACAAGAAAATCACAGTGTTGGGATTTTTTTTTCTTTTTTTTTTATTTTGATGTTAGAAAACAGTTAATAAACACTCCTGGGGCATAAATTTTAAGGGGGTGATTTCATCACTTACCAGAGTTTAGCTCAAGGTCATCTCACCTTGGTGCATTACGCTGAGCTCCGGAGGAGGCGGAGGGCTGGAGGAAGAGGATGAAAGGGCTTCCGAAATGGTTCTCGCGGCTCGGTCAGCCAAGCGGCGGCACTGCCACGATAAGGGCACTGCTGGACAGTTGCCACAGCCTCCTCCAAACAGAGCATGCAGCCTTGCTCCTGGGCATTGCTTCTGCCTCGGTGCTGTTGTGGAGCTGGTTGGGTCTTGGTGTTGAGCTGGTTCGGTGCCGTGAGGAATTAGTAATCTGGGGGGTGAGAAGGGCAGGATTATTTTCCCATTTTTCTGGCACCATTATGCACTGCTGTCGCAGAGGAGGAGGGGAAGCAGTGCTATTGATGCTGGGCTACAGATGAGATAAAGTCTGTCGCTGTCCTGGCATCCGGCATTTGCTGCCTGGGGTGGAAAATTTGAAGAAAGGAGTACATTTGGACAAGGTGTAGCATTGAGAGACAACCTTGGATGCTTTCCATCTGTACCTAATGGAGACTTTACCCACCATCTGTAGTCAAAGGTGATTAAAAAAAATCTTATTGTTTCTTTTGCTAAAAATGCTCTCAAGCTGCATTAAAAAAATGGGTTTTTATTAAGACTACTGCTCGCTAAATACCATTCATAAAACAGTGGCGAGAAAATATGATGGAAAGTTAAATTTTTCTCTCTGTCACTTTGATTTCTTTGTTACTGCTAAAATGACTGCTCTGACTCATATTTTGCATAGTTATTTTTACCTTTTCAAATGTTCCTTAACTGTTCATATTACCCTGGGCAAATCCCCCAGGGATAATTTTCATTTGCATGCAGACTTTGATGGTGTTATTAAGCAATCACTTTCTGTACTAAGTCATTATTAAAAGTAATACCACAGAGCCTCAAAAACACATTAATGGTGCCAAACAATCCACATTTCAGTGCTAGATTTATGGAAAGGGAAAAGCACAAGGTCTCATATCATTCAGTGGATGCTGCTGTATAGCTCTGTAGCAGCAGCAGGCTTGATCAGAAAATATCAGAGCCAAATTCAGAGCCCTTATCTGTCTGTTGTCAGCCTTATTTCTTTAAATGCCCATGGTTGTTTTTGTTTTTGTTTTTGTTTTTGTTTTTGTTTTTGTTTTTGTTTTTGTTTTTGTTTTTGTTTTTGTTTTTGTTTAACCTACCTCCTTCCTATTTGTTTTTCCACTTGGATTTACCTTTTCCTCTGGCCTTGGCAAGAAAGCCTGTCTGCAGTCCTCCAGTATACACAAGCTGGGCTGGTTCTGGGAAGGAGGGTCAGCCTTCCCATCTGTAATCACTGTTTTATGGCTTTCACTCGAGGTGTTAATGCAGATCAAATGGAAAACAGTCCAGCATGAGTGTTACAGCTTCTCATGCTGCCCTGCATACAGTCCCAATCGTTAATTCTGATTATAAGACCTAAAGGTAATTCTGTTTGCTCTCCTAATGCATTGCAGCTCTCCCGGTGGTCCGGTGTCTCTTTTCTCCAATTCCCATCTTGATCAATTGTTTGCAAATAATTAAGCTTTTAAGAGATAATGGTAGGAGCTAATGTACACAACAAAGTAAAGGTCTCAAGTCACTGTTTATTGAACAGTTTGCCTTGATAACAAAGTGATCCAGAGTGATAGGTAGACTTGTCAGCTGAAGTCACAGCAGTGTTTTTAGTCATTCTTCCCTATATATTTATATATTTAGTAAAATTATAGAATATCTCAAGTTG
>VZTT01065041.1:42954-58474 GCA_013400855.1 Buphagus erythrorhynchus | reverse complement strand
AGTTTTCAGAATTCTTCCATCAGATATGAAATGCTTGCAGCCCATTGCAGGGACTCCACTCACAGTCTGCTGCTTCAGAGGGCAGTTCGATGAACTTGTTTGAGGATATACAACTAAAACATTTTTGAGTCAACTTAGAAGGAGTGACAACCCTCCCAGATGTTCCCACTTTTGCTGAGTATGTTACCCACTCCTAGTGACTGCTAGAACCTTCAAAGAACTCAGGCTAATCAGTTGAAAGAATAACACACATTACTGATAATGGAATACTGACAGGTTAAGGTTCAATGGTGGCCATTGATAGTGACTGACTGCAAAAGCAAATTTAACACAAAATACAGACAAGCTCTAATCACCAATGAGTTAGCCCAGGTAATCATTTATGGTGACAGAGCTAGGCTCTTATTCAATAGGTGCCCTGTTAGGGTGGGAGAGATGGCTGAGGCAGAGTAGATGTCAGGTTCAAGCTGTCATCTAATCCCAGAAAGTGTGATAAAGTTTTTCTTCTCCCCATTCCTAGACTAGTTTTATACTATTTCTTTACACATAGATGGAACATGAGTGACTCTGGTCTTACATACTTTTGTTACTAATTGTTGTAAAATTCTCTCACTTCGATCATAAGATATAGTCAAGAAAATATGAAATGCATGCTCAGGGAGGGGTGGTTGTACCCTGCAAGTGGAAAACTTTGGGATGGAGCTGTGCCTTAATATTTTAAATTAGATTCAAATGAACCAAGTTCACCTGAGAGGAGCAATTTCAGCACAGTTGCTGGTTCAGCAGCAGGATGACAGGTACTTTGTGGTTTATTGGCTACGTGGATCTCCCTGCAAGGATTACAACAGGGTCTGGCCATGGTGTTTCCACTCCCCTCCACCCTCTGTCCCGTCCCTCTCAGCAGGTGCTTAAGGTTGCAGGCTGTGTTGTGTGGGGAATCATGGTGGAATAGACTTTGTGCACTCCAACTCCATTCCATCCAGGAAGCAGCAACTGCATTTCACGGTATAACATCTGTACTGATATAACTTCTGCTAGAATGTGAGTATAACTGCCCAGTTTTCTAGAATTTTACTCCTAGAATCTTCCCACAACATGAGACCGTTATAATATTAGACATGGTACAGATACATGGAAATAGAATTCTTCCTCTCTGAGCACAGTCTTAACATCCTCTTCATCTTAGCCTAGCAAGCAGGCTGAATACTTGTTTCCCAAGATATGTTTGTAGACAGAAAATAATTCATTTATCTGTAGAAACTAACAGATTATTCTCCCAAAAGGACCTATGAAAAGAAAGGCAGGAAAAAAAAAATCAAAACAAGAAGTGGTGCCAGATTTCAAACTCCTTTGAATTCCAAAATAGTCTAATGAACATAATGTAGAAACGCACACCATCTGCAAAATTCATATTTCCTATAGACTGATTGATGTAGAGAGTGGATAGTTGGTTCCAGACCATGTGTGAATGGCAGATTTTGTTGTCTACAATAAATTTAACAAAACTCACACTGACATTTTATAGCATTATCATGTCAGCACATGACATTAAGAATAAAGATTAAAAAACATTTAAGGCATTTAACTGACTTAATTCCAGCAAATGACCTTTGCTGACATTACTTAAATGCTGTTTTACAGTGAAAACAAAAAATTAGTTCAATTGTTTGCAGCCTGTCAGCATTTTAAATTACTTCAGGAACAAATCTGATTTTTTCAGAAAACTGGCACTTTTCCCAATGGCCTGGATAGGGAGCTCTTGAACAACCTCAGGCAGTGAAGCAGCTAAAGGAGATGGTGATAATGTTTTGGGAACACCTTTACCAGAAAGATTTTACTCCACAGCGACTGATGTGCTGTCCTCTAGCTAAGCTGAAACTTCAACGTGCTGCTGCATTGTTTTGACGGAGACCTAACTACATCTCCACTTTTTCTTTCAATTATTTTTGGTCTAATGCCACCACTTGACATTTCCAGGTGTTTGTCTTGAACTATGTAAAAACAGCAGAGTGAAACTTCTGAGCTCCTTCTCCTCCAATATCCTACCAGGACAGAACAGCTATTTCCATGCTCTTACATAGAATGTCCCACTTAGCATAACTGCTTTTGTTTCCTTATATTCACATGTTTTGAACAAGAAACCATCACGGACAAATGCTAATCCAATTTTTCCTGGCATCCTTCTGCTCCTTTCACCGCTGGACAATCAAACTTGAAAGAGCCTTTTTAGCAGTTCATACACCTTCATTTTCTTCTCACAAATACTTAAAATGTGTTTTTAAGCTTTAGGTCCTATATATTTACCTTTCTAGACTTACATTAGAATTTCTGTGCCTTAAGTCTCATTGACAAATGATATTTTTCTAAACTTGAGCATTTCTGTCTGCAAGAATCAACCAACTTGACTCATACAGCATCAGCTTGCATTTCTAATACCTACATAGGTCATTGCACATCCTATTTAATCCCTAATGACAATGATTTATGTGTATGATCTTCTTTTTCATTGTCCTTGTCCATCTCCATAAACAGTTCTGTCTTGCTAAAGAACTGCCCACTTCAGTAAAATTTTCTCATATAAAAGTAGAGAGAACTTTATTTATCATACTATTTAAAAAAAAAGGAATTGGGCATGCAGAAAGATGGAACTTTCCCAATGAAAATTAAACACAATCAAAGGCATGATGATGTGCCATCTCCCTGTTAGTCTTTTGCTAGGTGCAAAACCCGTTTTCAGCTAAAACAACGCTAGAAGTATGGAAGGTCTAACACATCATTGTAACTTTAGAGGGGTTTATTTCAGCTTGTTTCTCAATTTTCTTTAAAATTTAAGTTGTAAATTAAAGTCTATTATTTTAAAAAAGATAATTCCAATAAGAGCCCTCATTTTTAGTTTAAATGGGAGCCCTGCTCTATGGATGCTTATCAGCAAAACAGAAGTCCCTTTGTACTGACAGCAACTAGATGGAAATGCAGAGGGCTGGTTACCGATGTTTGTATGCTTTAGGTTTGTTAAATGCTGCACAGCAGCTCAGCATTAATAGCTGTGCTGCCTGGTAGCTTTGTCTTTGTTAGCTCAAGTTAATGTTAAAAGTAGTGATTTTTCAACTCCATGGCAATTTGAAGTGTGAGTTAGTACCAGGACATGTATCCTGTTTTGAAATCTGTATGGGATCTCTCTCTACCTGCTGTGCCTAATTTCAAAGCCCAGTGCTATCATTAGGAAAAGAGAGTTGTTTTCTCTTTTGTCTGTGTGCTCTACTTCACATTAATATCATCAAAAACCTCTCATGACTCTTGCTATAAATTGATCTTGGGAAGCCCTGACTGACCTTCAGACCCCAAAAAGTTACATTTTTTCAAAGTTTAATGACAGATCAAATAGCCTGGGACACACTTAGACCTATTATAATTTCATTTAAAATATTTAATTTCCATAAGAAACTAATTTTTAGTGCATTTTTCTAGCAGTTAATACAGCCCTGCTCACTCCAATATTGTACAAGGTGCAATCTGCTTTTATCTGAAAAGAAAGAAGGAAAAGGAGGAAGTAATTCTAGGCCTCACTTGGTGGTTGCTGCATAGGAAAAAGTACTTTATTTGAGAATTCTTCAGGTGAAGAGCCGCCTTCAGCTCAGGTGGCTGACTTGGAAGATTTGCTGGATTTTCATGTGCATCATAGCTGTATACAGCCTGCTCTAACTTATATCCTAGAATCCATCTTGCTCTTCACTTTATCTTCTTCTGCAATTTATACTTTCATATTTTATTGCAAACATCTGTTTATAATACCTGCTCCTACAGGAAACATTTTTTATATCCTTTTCCTAATGCATCCTTTCTTTAGATTTCTAATTGTAAAGGCTGTTACTTGGTACAGACGTTCATCAGTTTTTGTTAATAGAGACAAAAATAAAAGGCTTTTTGGTCACTCCCTGTCTGCGTTTGATAATCAGTATACTTAGGCACATTTCTGTATTTCAACTCCAAATTTGGATATTTCTAATCTTAAATACCGGATTTTGGCTTTACCTGTTAGTAGGAGAAAGGTATTTTTATGATAAAACAAATACTATCAAGAAGTGGCTTTACACAACGTTTTTTTTTTCAAATATATTGTTATCAGATACTAAATATGCTGGTAGGCAAAAGCAGAGTAAGAAAGGGGCTGAACAGAAAAGAGACAGTTCTTGAATCCCAGCACAGGCACAGTATCTTCTACAGCTCCACTTCATGGGACACCAGCTGCCTTCGTAATGCTAGAAAGTAGTGACTTTATCAGTGTTCTGATACCTCCTGGGAGCATGGCATTCCTGGAAGAAGAGAGAAAATGCAGCCTGCAAGGCACTCTAAAACAAACCTTATACTGTCTGCATAAAAAGGAAGAACATCTTTTTGTCTGATTCCAGAATATTTCTGAGTAGCTCTAATTTTTTGTTATTGTTACTGTTGTTATTATTACTAATTGTTTAGGATTTATCAATTGTTTACTATTATTATTCCACACAAAAATTATGTTTGAAAATCTGTCATATGTAAGAACTGCATCTGTTATAAGGACTCTGTTAAAGTAAAACCCAGCAGTTTCTTCAGATGGTTATGTAGTGAGTTTTAGGGGTTACAATCAGACAAATGCCATTAACTTCATTGGTCTGCTTCTTTCAACTCACTGTGCAGGTCTGGTTAGTGGGATTTCAGTGGGAATTTCTCTGGAGCTGGAATACTAGAGTCATGCTGACTTTCTGTGCAAAGTCATAATGGCACCACTGATTACCAGACACATTCACATACCAATGTATCCATGCAATATTTGCTCTTGTATTTGCTTTGAGAATGTCACAGAAGCACAGGTAGAGCAGTCAGGTGCTTCGCTTTGGTAAGCTGCACCTGCTTTTATGGCCTCAGAGCATAATGGCCATTTTATTTCTTGTAATACATTTTCAGCTGGTGGAAAAGTACTTGCTGTTTGCATTGGGGTCCTTCTATGGCAGTAGACTATGTCTTTACAGGAATATAGGGTCACTTTTTATTTACTGGTGCTAATGGGACCATGTCACTTTTACTGTCAGTTGGAAAATGAGGCCACTGCTGGATGTATGAAACAAAATTGCATTTTGTACTCAAATGCTTTTTCTCAGTGAACTCAAAGGAAGCCTGCAAAGACAAATGTTCTGTCTAGTAATGACAATCTACCTTTTTAAATTAAAATAGAACATGTGTTTTATAAAGGAGTTAAGGAAAATAAATGATAAAATGTGCTAAGTGCTGCAGCTAAATTAAAACTCTTTTTTTCCAGGTGAAGCACTTTGATTTATTTCTCTAGACTACAAGGACTTTTTCACTGCCTTCTGCTATCAGCTAAGAAAAAGGAGCTTTTTATTTTCACAGTGGCACTCCAAGCTTTCTCAGATCTCTGAAATGGGTGATCCAGATATTAAAGGACACAGCAGGACTCAATGGGGATTTGGAAAAGACTGGCAAGTAGATAAGGTCATAGCTTAAAGAGCAAGGATGAGTCTGTCTGAGAAGACCTACAAGTTCCTATAACTAGAATAAACTTTGTCAGCCCCTGGATAACTTGTGAATGAGCCCTTTTTTCAGGGGAAACACTCAGATATGGTGTAACTACTGAAAGAAAATGTCTTATGGAAATCGTGCTAAAATTTCCTTTCCTTTAGATAACTAATAAATAATCAGCTTTTCCTTAGTGCAGTGTCTTTTCCCCAACTATGACAATTTTAATGCGTCAATCAAAGATTTTTCTAATCACATCTCAGTCCTCCACAAAATTCTGAGAAGTACTAATTATGATCTATTAAAATGTAAAATGTAAATTAGAGTTAAAATACCAATCAGAAGGATCATATGCATGATTTTTAACACACCTTGCAAAAAACACTTTTAAATTCAGCAATTTAGCAATTAGTTAAATTTAGCTGATATTTCAGACTGAATTAATAACAAAGACTCCTCTCCCAACATGATTCATCAATATATTTAAAAATTAGGAGACTCTCAATGAAATCATATAGCCTTCTGTCTTCTTTTTTTCCTCCAGTTCTTCAAATGTATATATTCTTTCAAAAGTTTTTATATTGCTTGAAAAATGTACAGGAAAAAGCATATGTAGTTGCCTGATTTCCATTTTGCACAAGCATATGCAGATTGTGTCCCAATTTGTACAAGTGTTTCATCTGTCCAACACATCAAATGGGGGAGTTATAGCAAGGGATAATAGGGAAATGTAATTTAAAATGCAGAGGAAAGAAAGTATCTCATGTCCAACTGGTAGCAAAGTCAGACATGCAGAACATAAAAACCTGTATTTTTCCTTTTTTTTAAATACCTACCTCCAAAACACACAAACAGATCATTAGTTTATCTCCTTGCTGTTTCTCAGACCAGCTGAGTGCTCCTTCAAGACCAGCTCTATGCTTTCTTGTTTAATTTGCACCCTAATTTTTTTAATGGGAGGATCATGTCTATTAATTGCTTCTTGGAATCAACATTCATAAAACGCACTGCACCAGCAAGTCCAAATTCACAGAAAGTTAAATATATATCAGGTTACAGACTCAAGTGTAAAGGCACAAGGGAAGACTATCCAGGCCTCACCTCTGAAATGAAAAATTTTGTAAACCACCTATATAAAAATATTCTCTCTGTGTGTGTGTGTGTGCATGATATTCATGTATGATACCTTTACATCCCTTTATATTGTGTCATATAACTTGTCAAGTGTTTATGAACGTTGAGCCAATTAGCCTGTCCAGGGGAGTGGACATCAGTATTTTTCCCCACAATGTGAACTGCAGATGTATTTGTTTTTTCAAAATAGAAAATAAGTTTTTTTATATAGCTAAGAAACATAAAGGTTATAATTGGCCATGCATGTAATAAATAAATGCATCTAGTATGTTATTGGATATACATGTGACTAAAACACTCCCCCTCGACAGGACAGGATGAGGATGAGAAAGTGAGATGGAAAAGCTCCTTGGGGAGGTGGGGTCAGGGAGGTCATTAAGCAGCCCCCCTACTACCAACACCTTGACAACTACACCAGATCCAGGATGGGAGTGTGGAACAGTGAGTGTGAAGGGACAGCCAAATCCCTCTGAGAGAGCCTTTCCCTCAAACTGACAATGCTGTGAACAAACTCCAGGACAACCACAAATCACATTGAACAGTAACTGCATGATTAGAGACAGATTATTGAAAATGTATGAAAAGCAGTGCCACAGAAATGGAAACTTCCATAAGGTGTTGATAGAGGCCTTGGAGCAGAAAAGCCCTGATGGCACTGCCATCCCCCCAGGACTTCCCCATCCCTGGACTGGCCTCAGCAGTTCCCTGTGGGGTCAGCAGTGAGCCACAGTGAGGGGGAGTGGGGACAGCCCTGCTCAGCAGGTACACAAGGACACCTGGGTCACCTGTCCCTGGCACCACACAGGGAACCTGCAGCCACACAGAGGGGAGGGAGGTTGCCTGTGCTGCAGGAAGTATAGATGGGCATTACCTACAGAAGGAAGTTTGGAAATGGGCTGTTTTAATGTTTCTAAGCATCTGGGACTGTGGTTTATCTGTTGTGTCACCAATATTGATCCTGAATGTATAGTTCATTGATTGCCAGGTCACTGACTGCCAGTTAACTCTGTCATTAATAAATCAATAAACCTTTAATCCTTATTTGATGTAAACCACATGAGGTGAGTAGTTTTTCCCCGTGACACATATGATCTATCTCCACACTGATTCAGAGGCCTGAGACCCACAGAGGAGGATACAGAACCATGCTTGTGTCCATAAATAAAAAAAGTTCTTAGCTGAAATGGTCCAGCAGTGGCAAGGTTAAATACAGTGGAATATGGAGGATATTATGCTCTAGAAAACAGAACTTATAACTCCATTGCTAGGAAGAGCAATTTGAGAAAATTATACAGTATGTTCTGCAAACAGCAAGACTCCATATGTTTAGTAGTTATTATTTTTTCCATTTATTGAAATACCACAATTTCCATCCTCTATTCACTGTTGATTTACAAAGGACCTAGAAGGTTTGTGACTATTCTGGCTTCTGCAAGCACACAATGGGTTTCTCTTATTAGTTTTGAATGTTAGTACTTTGTTGCTGACAGTGATTTCAAACTGCCAATGCTATCCAATGGAGATGCAATGGTAACCACCATTAGAGCAGACAGGTTCAGCTGTAGAGAGCGTATTTACAGCAAAATCTCCAGCTTTCCCTAGGAAAAACAGATTCCTGCGACAGGGCACAGAGTCAGCCCAACAGAGACTTTAGTGAGAAGAAAAATCCGAATCATGTTTCTCACTCAGAAATCAAATGTTTATGAAGAATTGTCTGAATATTTACGAGACAGAAGAATCAAAAAGCTGAGAAAGATAACTAAATTTTAGAAAATACTAAAAAGGATCAAAATTCACCTGGAAAACATCTGCCCTGAATCATCCTTAATACTACAAACTTTCATGTGAACAAAGTTTCCCAGTGCTTCCAGAACATAGAAACAAAGAGATCCCTATTAACATCCCAGATACTAAATAAAGATTGTGGGGATATTCAATAGTTATTGAATAATTAGACCTTGTCTCTTAAAATATCTTTCATAAACGTAGTCTTTAATAAGAGCAAAATAAACATTAAAACTTGAGGGGTTTTTAAAGCAGTAACACCCAACATTTCTACTAAGTAATTAATAAGTATATTTGCTTTTATTTTGGAGACAGTCTGGTTTTGACAGTCATTCATAGGGAAAAACATATCTGTAATTATTTTTTTCTTACCAGTTTAGTTCTGTGGCACTTCAGCCCTAGATAAAAGACCAATTCATTCCCTGATATGCTGAAAAATCTCAGTTATATACACCATCCTTCCTTACAAACTAAAATACTATAATTAATTAGTTAATATTAGAGCAAGATAAAAAGGTTTGGCATTCTACTTACATTCAGATGTGAAAAGAGTTGGGTTTTTCATTATACTTCAACTTGTAAAACCAAACAATTGGAAAATGAACAACTGGACAAAATTCTCTTGTAAAGGGGCTTCTGAGGCTAATGGCAAAGGTAAATAACCAGTTTCATTGTATTTTGACATCTGGATTTTATCTACATAGTACCTCCTACAGAGTGAGAATTGTAGAATTGCTGATGTATTCATACATATGAGAGATATTCATCATTTCACCCCTCCATCTGAGATCTGTATTCTGATTAAAATAGAAAAAAAATGCAAAAAGGATAAAATTAAATTTCAAGCCAAATTTATTGTTATTCTTTATATGCCTGACAACTGCTGATGAATCTGGTTATAGCTGCCACTGATGGAAAGATGAATAAACTGCCATTGGAACCATGGGCAGTATTATCTGTGGCAGGTCTGCAGGCTCTCTGGAAAATTCAGTACCAAAATGCTGCAAACTAATTCAGCACCTTTGTAGCAACAAAAAGGTGAAAATAAAGTGTCAGAATAAAAATGAAGCACTATGCCTGAAAAGAATTGGTCCCTTTAAGATCAGTTGACTGTTCTGCAGAAAGCTTAAAGTATTTTGAGCCAGCTTAATCTCACCTTACTCTTGGCCACAAGCTGCCAGTCTTTTCCTTGTCAGTACAAGTCTTTATGCAATGAGGCACATGGCTACATACTACTGGCCCTACTGAAAAAAATATTTTTCTGCATTAGTTTTAGCAGAATAAACTGTCTGAATTGGCTGACTGGGAAGCTAATGTGAGTCATGCTGGCAGAAGTGTACAGCAGAAACACACCATGGAGAGCAGGCTGAGAAAAGCCCACTCTCAAATCCCAGCCAAGCAGATCAACTGGAACCAAGTCTGCTTTTTAAATTGGCTCTGCTCTGAACTATGTAGACTATTTTATCATCCATGTCACGCAGCTCCTGAGATATTGTGATAAATAATATGAACAAGTAGAATAAATGTATTATGCTCTGTCATGATCTGCATAAGAACTGAACAGCATGTACAGTATAAAAATAGGTCTGGGAAGACAGAGGGGTTATTTGTGTTGTAAAAACAGTTGCTTTTGAAAAGAGTTGTTGATGAGTATGCTAAACCAGCTGAAATTAGGACAGACCTTGTTAATAAAGGAAGTTTGCAACAGGCTGAAAGGTTATGTTTTAATTTTTTTAGTGTCACTGACACGTGCATCTGCTTCTTAAGGAGCAAAGTGTGGAAAGACCCTCCCTTAACTGTGTCATTCGGTTCTTTTGCCACTGCAGACACCTATGCTACATAGTTGCTTTAAGTGTTTATCAATTTCGAATTTTTCCAGAAATTTGTTACATTTCTTATCCCCAGCACTTCTGTGACGAGAGTTTGAACCCAGCTTTCAGTGATAACTAACTAGACAAAACAGTATCTTCACAGAGTTCGCAAGTATTATTTGGAAACACCAGAAAAAGAAACCTCATTTCCTCTTTCAAATCACAGTGAAGTCTCATGCTGACATTCTTATTCTTCCCTAAAGGTTATGTAGTTAAAAATGTCTCTTCTGTATTTCTGTTTCTTGAGCAAGCTACATTTCTTTCATAATTTCTTTTAGTTCCAGAATCTCAACTTAACTGATTTTTTTTAGAAAAATCAAACTGGAGTACATGAAATATGTAATGTTCATAATACATACTGATGATCCCATCAGATTAGAATGTGACATCAGGATATCACCAGGATATTCAATAAAGGTTTTTCCAATGAGAGTTTCAGAAGCAATTTCAGAAGATTTTCAAATAAATATTTTCTTAATTTTTCTCGGATACAAATGTGTACATCAGAAAAATAAAGAATTGTGCAAATGCCTTTCCTTGAAGCCAGCAGGAGGTATGGCTTAATCAAAATTGATTATCATTTTGATTAGTCTTTCACTGATTGTATTTCCGTATCAACAGAAATATGAGTATATAATACTAAATAATTGGATCTATTTTGCAATTTAATAAATCATAAAATCAATTATTTAAATCAAACATATAAATTTCTTCTCCAAAACATTGAAACTGCTTGAAAGGCCTGCAGAAAAATGGTTACAAAAAAAATGAAAAGGAAACTAAGGAAATTCGTATATACTATACATAACGATATGCATGCAAAATGCTTCAAGTTGTTTGTATAGTTCATGTTGAGCTGTACAAAAGTCAACAAAATCCACTCCTCCCTAGAATTACCAATGTAGCAAATAAAAGAAAAATACATAAAGAAAGAAAAAAACCCTACCAAAAATATAGCTATTAGCCTCATTTTAATACAATAGAAATTATTTTAAAATCAAATTTTACTTTAATAAGTTATAAGTGGTATTATATACTGCTACATTGTTATGCAATGCTTCTTGTTATTCAGTAAAGTGTGTACTTGGAAACTTATGTTCCAGAATTACTCAGGAATAGAAAGTATAAAATATACATATTGAAAGGAAATAGTCTTTGTCAGAAGAAAAAGTGGAAATTAATCTTCCCGAATCCTACATCTCTCTCTTCTATTTGCACTCAAGCCAGCTACTAAAGAGAGTTCTTTTAAGGCTTTTGGTTCATAACTTAGAGCAACAGCTATTGTTGGCTCAGAGGGAATGTGGAAAGAAAAAAAAATACTTTCATGGCATTTGAAAAGAATGAGTTGCTCTTTCCTCTTATGCACAGGCCACAGGAGGATTTTCAGCAAGCTCCACAGTCCTGAGCTACTTTGTACTCCCATTTTTGGGAGCAGAGCATTGCACCTTTGGAAGATGTCATTTCCAAAACACTTTCTCTTTGTCTTAATAAATGTAGACAGTTAATTTACTGTCCATTTTATGACAATGATATTCCAACACTTGAAAAGCATAATTCATAGAACAGATTGCCCTCAGCCTACCCTCTGCATCATTTACCTTCCCCATCCTTGCTTCACCCAGGCAAAACAGAATGCCAAGCTGTAAAAGTTCCCTTGTTTGAATTAAAAAATTGAAATTAATCTTAACAGAACAAATAAAACGTTATCTCTATGATGTGTACATTTCAGCTACCTTAAAAGAAAAAAAAGACCTTCAAAAGTTGCAAGACATCTTTCATATGTGTGAGAGAAACATTACACTCACACCTCAAGGGTGAAGCTGCATATTTATAGTGATTCATTAAGACGTACTCAGGCATTCTGGAAAGACAGGGCTAACTGGACTATTTTTTTCCCCAAGCACATAAGAAAAAACAGAGCTGAAACATACTGAGAACAAACTCTGATAATTTTAACTGGGAATTCAAAACCTATGCTACAGTGGTGTTACAAGCACCATGACTTTAACTAAGGGGCTACTTGGATACCTCTGCTGGCTTGTTTTAAAGGAAAAAAAAGGTTCAATTCCATATTATGTTTCGGCAGTTTGCTTCATATTCTAGACATTTAAAAGTAAATATAAATCTTTAAATTTGTGTTTATCAGCGTGTGAAGTATTAAGAAAAATTAAAAGATGTGGTGGAAGACAAAAACTTCTTTTACATATTTTCTACACAATAACTTTTTCACTTTCTGAAAAAGTTGCGATATATTTATTTTTCATGAACTACCACAGAAAAGACACACATAAGCAAACCAAAATGCTCTTTAATGAAGATTAATCAGTTTTATGACGCTGAAAATTGTTATAAATATTAATAATAAGTTTCTGGACAAAGACTAATTAAGAAAAGTACCCTGGAGTGCTTTTTCTAGCTGAAAATTTGAGTATTTGGACAACAGGGTGATTTTGAGCCTTATTGTCTTGTTAATGTCTTGTCTGACATTTTTCCAGCAACACTCAGAAGAGGATAATTGAATAGGACATGTATAATCTAAAAAGAAACACATTTTATTTGAATTGCCATTATTGATCCAAATATCAAGTCTCCAGTCTGAATACATTTGGCTTCATAAGGAAAGCTATGGTATCTTACATGTGTACTGGATAATTCAGTAATGAACAAGTGCTAAATAGAGTTTGCTGGAGCTGAAATAGTACTGACAGAGTTTTTACATACTGGTTTCAGCAATTGAGTGCAACAGCATTATTCTTGTCACATAGGAAAGACATAAAATATACAGGTAGATTCGACTAGCAGGATTAATCTGTCCCAATGAAGCTGTCTACAGTATGAATGTCTGAATTTGAGCTAGACTTTGTGATATCTCTTTATTGTGAAAGGAGAGGAAATAAGTACACTAGAGTACAATTCACTTAATGCTGAACCTAAAGTCAAGTACATTCAGAACAGGTCAGATGCATGAAAATCAAGAAGGACTAGGAACCAGGACAATTATGTTAGAGGTAGACGCATACTTGGTACATTTAATGTAGAATGAGATTATTGATACAGGAAAGTTCTTCACACAGGAAGGACCAAGACTGACAGAGTCCAGCCACATGCCTCAATTTCAGTGAAGTTAATGTCCTGCAGAATTAGTTCAATGGAGAAAGGAAATTACTCCAAACAGCTCAGTCTGAATTCTGGGAGTTACTGATTCCCATACAGTTGGGTTTTTTAAGAGAATTCAAAAGCAATTTTAACCTAAAGGAAAGAAGTACTAGGGGAAGGAAAAGAAACATAGAGGTGAAAATATATTACTCAGCTTGAGAAAATATCTTGGCAAAATAAAATATTTATATGTCAAATTAATACTCTTTCCATTGCTGCTTTCTTCCACAGGTACACAAGAATGTCCTCTGAGTCACACAATTTAGTAAACTGTGATTATACTGATCCCCAAATCAGAAAACTGGAAAAATATGGAAAAATATCTGAAGGCATATTGGAATGTTTATGAAATAAAATAGAAGAAAGTCAAATTTCTAGTGTGTCTATATAATGGTAAGCCTGACAGGACATAGGACCCACTTTTCTTATTTAGAACTAATGAGCAAAGTCTTTTATGTCTGGCTAGACATGGAGAAATTGGGACCAGAAGAAAGAGTTTGTATGTTCAGCAGTCTCATTGAGGATAGACAGGATCACGTTCTGGGCTAAGTCTGTGAAAAAGATGGATGAAAATGATACAAACAAATACTGAGCTCATTCACTGAAAAGAGCATCTCTGTCTCAGCCATCAAGGGCAAGAATGACTGTCTTTGATCTTGGCAGTAGCAGTTCAGTCTGCAATTAATATGTTCATGAAATACTGAGAACCAAAACACAGGTAAGTACACATTGGCTCTTAGAAGGGTATACTATGTCTGTAAATTAACATGGGAAACTATTGCTCCTCTCACATGAGAAATCTATGTGTTAGCCAAAGATCTAATGTAAATTTCCTTCGGCAGAGGCCCTGCATTACTGTTCTACCTGCCAACCTAAAGGTTGAATACTTAGCCCTATAGTTAAATGCTGTGCTTTTTGGTTCAAGCAATTTCTGTGATATGTCAGAAGTTAATATATGTGTGTGCGTGTGTTTGTACACATGGATTTTTGGAGAGAAGGATTTTGCTAAAAAAGCTGCAAAGGGAATTTATGCTGGCAGATCCCCAGGAGGAATAGGGGGGAAAAGATTTATATAATACTAACATTAGTTCCATTCCTGTGTTGGAGTTAGTGGGTGTACTTTAGTAAATAAAGACACTGATAAAGTGGTACATAAACTCCCTGGATTGAAGGCATAATGTGATATCACCAGGAACAGAAATTTGTTTGAGATTCAACTTTTCTGACACATTCATTAGTGTGATTCTTGCAAAAATTTCAGCATTGGAAACACTGACCTGAGAATAAAAAGTTTAGTGGCTATTTGTCATTATCTTGCTCTATCTCCAAGTTAACCACATGCAAGGAGTGAGACTGTACTTGAGAACAGCTGGAAAACATCTGTGTTTTCTCCTAAAATCTCTCTCCTTTTATCTGCAAGAGATCACACTTCTACTGCATAGCAGTCGAATATAGTTTTTCTTTTATGATCACCAAAAATAGTGTACAATGTGCAGAACCTACCATGGGAAACATGAAGTGTTCATTCCCCCTTTTCACTGAAGAGATTGGAAAGAGATGGAAATTCATCCTAATTTAGAATGTGCTTTTTTCATCCTCAACGTNCCACAGATAAAGGGTGTAGCCCCCTTGCCTCTACATGCCTACCCTTTCCATCCTTCCCCACTCGGGCATTTGAATGCAGTTTTTCTGTAAAACACAATAAACTCAAAGGAGGGGGAAAAAAACCAAATAAATATAGCTAAATGTGAATATTCCATTTTCCCAAACATTCTACAGATTATTTTCCCTCAAATGTCTGTTTTTGTTCTGTCTGTCCCTAACTGCTCTCATGACCTTGTTGAAAGCTTTCTAATTTGGAGCCAAAGAGGAGGCCAGCTGGCTGCAGGCAGGGCCTCATCTCAATCTGCCTTCTGCAGCCTCAGCCCTCTCTGAGAGAGATGGATTACTTAATTGCAATTATATTGCACCAACCTTTGTCTTTGTGAGTGTAGCAACTTTTGGGAAAGCACTTTTTGAATATAAGAGACAAGTACAATTTCAAAATAGAGCAGTTTGAA
>VZTT01065041.1:7304-20273 GCA_013400855.1 Buphagus erythrorhynchus | reverse complement strand
GGAGTGATGTGTAATGTAAGCTGTTTGCCCAGTTAACAAGAGATCACATGGTAAAGCCAGGTTTTATGAGGTTTGTTGAGTGTTTTCAGGAGCAAAAGCAGTAACTAGATACCTACTTCCCACTGAAAACTGAAAGAATATAGGTGCTGTTTCTTCAATGACTTTGTAAAGTGCATTGATACAGAAACATAATAAAAAGGGAACTTGTCTTCTACTAAACCTTTCTCGAGGTCTCTTGAGGAAGATTGCTGTCTTCTCCAGCACAGGCAATGACTTTTAAGGGAAGTTTATGCATTTATGCATTTGCTCTTATGGAGTCATCAACTGTACTGTAGAAGCTGTAGGGCTCTATGAACTTCTTGACATGAAGGCAATAACACCTGAGTATAACTTCTATAAAGGAGCAGAGAGATGGGCACAGTAACTTCCTTTCAACCTCAGTCTCTCAGCCTGCTTTTCTTTTGAGTATCTATATGTTGTTTTCGTTCAAGTTAAACTACATAAGGCATTAACTTCAATAAACTAAATAAACCAAGAATACAATAAACTAAAACAACCAAGAGTAACATTTCATATTAACAGGCAAAAAATTGGGGAAATTATATTTCTTTTCACATTTCTGGGAGAAAAGTCCTCCATTTTTCCTGAGGATATGTAGAGATGAATTTTCGCACATGTTTCAAATCCACAGTGGAAGATCTCCAATAGCAACCATTCACCACCAGCCTTCAAGTGGAAGTTTAAACCTTCATGCTGAGGCACTCTGAAGGTCGGTGGGAGCAATCCTAATCTCTCCAGCTGCAAATTACCCAAACTAGAGCAGATCTCCTCTAGCAGTAGCCAGCAGGCACAAACACAGCTTTTTGACCTCTCCTTTGGGGCAAGTAGAACTGCCAGTTGCAAGGCTGTAAGAAGGCTCAGCAGCTGGCCCAGCACAAGGCTGTCAGATTGTTCCCTGAGAAGGCCATAAATTCATCTGTAGCCAGGAAGACTTCTCAGAATCTTTGAGTATTACTGGAGCATCCTCCTGCTTAGATGCAAGGAGGATACTTTAGGTCAGTCAAGAAAGAAAAAGTTAAGTCATAACAGTGCTCTTTGAGGAATAGCAGCTGAAAGCACAGAACAAAATTCAAGCAAATAGGAGAACAGAGTAAAAATTGAATAGAAAGAAAATAATTGTCACATTCACTTCACGACATCTTTCTCTTTGGTCTGTTTCAGCTCTAAGTTCCTTATAGAAATAGCTTTTTTTTTTTTCTCAATGCCTTCTATAAACATCGGGGCAATATGCTCTTTAAAAGATGAATATTAAATAAGGAGGTCCTGTTTAAATATTTTGTGTAACACTTACCCTGTTGCAGGTGCTGCCAAAACACAAGAGTGAGCAGGGAGGACTGGCCTTGTCTTGCTATGCCACTAAGAAAGTTATCTGAATACCACTGTAGTCATCCTGTAATGTTGTTTTACAACATACGGTTTTACTGGCATTTTCCAGATTTGACTTTTTTTATGAACATGACCGTTATTTAGAAGTTTATTAACAGGTATAAACTGTGGCTGTTCAATAAATTAACAGAACTTTAAAAGATTCTGATAATCTTCCTAAAGTTCTAAGTCCTAAATCTTCCTATCAAGAGAAGTTTTTTTTTAACTCCAGGGACAGAAATCTCAGGCTTTCACCTTTAGTGTAGTGCTCAATGCCTTATTTTATACATGTTTAATTTCCCTGGCAAAGTTGGTAAACACTTCCTGTCAAGCACCTGTCACACTGAGATTTTTATGTCTCTGTATCGTTCAAAGAACGGTTTGGCTGACAACCCTTGACATCAGTCAACTTTTGATGTAAATTTTGTAAACATTTCTTAAAGTGTCCTGAAATAATGTCTGTAAAATTTCCATCTACTGAACAAATATTTTTCAGGTAAAAGTATATAAACCATGAAAAAAACAGCAACTTTAATTCTAATTAATTCTTTAAAACAGTATTCCTGAGAGATATAGATTATATAATTCAGTATATAAAAAAAACCACAAATGTTATGTGCATTCCTATTATTGATGCATAAATTCATTTTAAAAATACAGCTACAAATAGACTTAATTAAAACATCTGCCAGTGGCAGGTAATTTTCAAAATTTTATATATATGTGTTGTGTTCAAGCTAAAGTTATTTGAATAAATACCATAAATTCCATTATGTGAGCAAACATTAACCGAATATTCATATGCATAAAATGTTTCTAAAGGACACTGAGAAAGCAAAAATTAATAACTAAAGAAGCAAGTATTTGTCTTCTCCAGTTAGACTTCTATGGTCAACGAGACATCTTTTTGAATTAGGAGAATAAATTATATATATATTGGTCTAATATTAGTCTAGAATTAATCTATATATCAGTGTAGACACCCTGTTAGTCAAAAGACACTTATTCGTTTACAAGAGCCTTTTTCCAAAGTCTTTTAGCAGCAACAGAAACAGTCATGCAGCCTTCACATACTTTTTGAGTTCATCTTTTATATCATTTGCAGGTTAGCTTTTTCATTGAAATAATATTTCTGCAAATTGTAAGATAGATAAAAATATCACCTCTGATCAATTTTGGAAATATGAGAGGAGATTTGTTTCTTAAGTAACAATTAGTGAATAACCACTAACTGCTCACTTTTCTACTGCATAGGACCCAAAATATATTTTCTTGATAGCCACTAAATAAATCACTGTCAAACAACATCCATGATGCCAATAATTATTAAAGTTTGGAAAGGTATAGTAGGGAACAGTGTACTCTGTCTTTAGTCAATTCATATAGTCATTAGACAGCATTAGTTACTAGAGGTAAAGTAGGTAATAAATATTTGACAGGCCTAGCTGATTTAGAATCACAGTCTAAAAGTTTTACATTCTTCTAAGGGAGGATTCTGTTCATGAGTATCACTTTTTCTCTAGGTTTCTGGGTGTCTAGAAATAAGGGCATCTTCCTCTTCATTTCAGAAAATCTCCTTAAAGAAACACGTAAGTTCAATGAGATGCTCAAATTTTTGTTCAGATTTTAATTTTAAAAATTAAATAAAAATCCAGACTGGCCATCTTTCTTTAAGCAGATCATTAAACATCTACAACAGTTTGGCAGGACACAGAAAAGAACCTAATGTTTGTTTGTCTATGGTTCTGTCTGCATTTCCCATTTATTTTACCACTGAGAAACAATTGGTAATATTCCTTTTTCTACTCTAATTAGCACAAAGTATCTACAAATATAAACTATCTTCACATATTTAAAAAATATTAATAGCACAAAACTAAAAACTACCAATAATAATAATAATAATAACTATTATTTTCATATACTATTNCCAGATCAATCTCTTGTTTTCAATTTGTTCAAGGCCACCCTTTCCCAGAGTCCCTTATTAAACCACACCACAACTAAAATTAACAATTTCTTAGTACTAGAAGAGGCTACTATGTTAGAACTCTAACACAGGGTGCTCTGAAGATGTATATTGACCCCTTTTACAAAAACAAATACCTTGTGTTGATGGTATTCACTAGCAATGAGTCCCCCAGGGTAATCACAGAACTACAGTCTTCTAAATCCTATGGAAATTCCTGTCAAAACTAATTTAAACAGTCTGTTCTTCCTTACAGAACTCTGGTTTGTATATTTAAGAACAGCCAGTTGACTTGTTTTGCACAGCATGTTATTTACTGTTCTCACTTTCGCCTTCAAACATTAAACACCTTTATTTCTCAAGCCTTTTATGACAGCTTTTCCTACAGCTGATAACATTCTTATTGCTACTTTTCTATTCCCATCAGGTTTTTTGACAGGGTAAGTAGACATGAGTTGCATTTGAATGCTCTATTAATGTAGTGATCAGAAGCATCTTTGATTGAAAAAAATACTCAATTTCCATTTCTTTCTCACCCGAAAAAAAGTTTCTCCAAAACTGTTTACTGATCTGATTTCTGCAGTAAAGTACCTAAAAAGTTCTTTCCTACCTTGTATTTTAACTCACCTATAAGACTCTTAGCAGGGGAATAAATATGTAAGCATACTAGAAACTCCCAAAGGATGGGAGACAGTAAAAATATTTCCCTGATCTGTTTGACAGTGAAACTTTAGATTTTTTTTTCCATTTGTTTCTTTGTCTCATGACCACCTGCTTTCTTTTTTAAACTTAATGGCAAAGCAGGCTTTTTATTGGCATGACCATGTAAAAGCTTAGCTTTTTCATGAATTCTATAGCTAATTTAGAGACTGACATATAGCTTCAATCAGCCATGAATTATTCTTTCCAAAGTGTATGACAACAGCATGACACAGCTTCTCAGAGAAGATACATTTTCAAGAGTCAAATGCAAGGTATATTTTTATCTCTCAATAAATAAAAGATAAAATAAATAACCTATATTTTTCTACATTCCAAGTTATTTTATAAAATGGCTCCTCTGTAGTGAATGAGTAAATCATCACAGTTGTGTACAAAATTTAGAGGATTTGAAAACAATATGTGCCGGTGTCTGGAAGAAATTCAAGGTGTGTAATACCCAATGGAATTACCTAACTGATAATCCTAAACAAGATGAAACTACACTGTTGCAAGCTGGGAAGTCCCTTCTGGCCTAAAAATATTTGTTCTAATTTTAAAAAATCAAGACAATCATAGAACAATTTGGGTTGAAAGAAACATTAGAGATCATCTAGTTCCAGTGCCTATGCCACAGGCACGGACACCTTCCACTAGACCAGGCTGTTCAAATCTCTGTCCAACGTGGCCTTGAACACTTCCAGAATGAGAGAGAGCTTTACGCTAAATGGGAAGCAAGGTTAATTAGGGAAGAGACTTTGTACAGTATTGAAGGTGAGGACTAAACTTTTCATGAATATGTTGTAGAGGGAGAGGCAGCTGGCAGTCATAACAAGCAGAGAATGCATTTCTTTTACATTAGGTCCAATCTAAAAATTTTTGAACCTTTAACAATTACTGTAAAGAAAGTAAGCATCTCCAGTGGGTGGGAAGAATTACTGTCTGAATACAGCTCTTTCTCACTCAGAGTCATGCCATGACTAACTTACAACAAATACCAGAGACAGGTGAGTTGAATCTCAGCTGAAAGAGGACAAAAGAGATCAGAAAGACCAGATGGAAGTCCTGTCTGAGTATTTTTCTTTTATATATATTAAGAGGAGAAGTGGGAAATCATACAGGGTCACAGAGGAGGAAATTTTCAGCTATAAGTACGGAAGATAAAGGACTAAAGAGTTTTTGGTTGCTTTGGTTTTTTTCTTGTAAGTTAAAAAAAAATGGTGAGTTGTATATAACTTAGTTCAGAAAGAAAAGAAAAAGACAACTATTTTTTTTCAACAGAAAATAAGGGCAACCAAGAGGATTTAGAAAGGAGCTGAGCTTCAGCTCTGCTATGCTCCAACTCAGTTCAAAATGTAGAATATCAGAGAAAAATATTGTTGAACCCAGATAAGGCATGAGGAAAAAACATGAAGAAACAGTATGTTTTTGGTTCTTCACTTTAGGAGACCTGCAAGAATGGCAGAGATTGTGTAAAATAGAAAGCCAAAAAAGGTACCAAGTGAAAAAGACAGTCCTAAGTCCCAAAGCGAGACATTGTTATGCTGCAGGAATTACAGGCGAGGCAGTGACTATGAAGTGACCACTTACATCCACTGATTTTCCACTTACAGCTCTCAAAGAGTCTCCATTTCTCTTTGCTTGTGACTGACTAGATTTACTGAGCAGAATCGGTGGGGGCAGACATGTCTCCTTCAGGTGAGCACAGAGGACCATGCAAAACCACATGGGGAGTTGAGACTTGGTTCAGACTGCGTGAGCAAATTTTTCTATGTCCATGGAGAGAAAAGCCTAGGCTATTTCTTTGCTGAAGGATTCATAATTCTGTCTCTAAATATTAGGTAGCATCATTTGTTATGTCTCATTAGTAAAAATAAGAGCCTTGAACAAGTCAAGAGTAAGAACATGAGGTTAATATTGTAGTAGAAAACAAGTTTCTTGTAGGACTGATGAAATCCACTTTTAAGTATGAAATACAGCCTGCTAGTGTGTTCTTGATATGTTTTTCTTTAAAAAAGTCAAGTTAACAAAGGAACCTAGTGTGATTCGTGTCAGCATGTGATTCTTGAAGCATTCAGACTTTCTTGTGTGCCTGAGATTTCAACAGTCACCAGGTAGCCACTGGTACCTGCAGCCATAGCAGAAACATATTTTCTTTCTTCACAAATTTTCCTCTCTCTCAAACAGTTCCTGGTCTCATGCTGGTCATATTTACATGGCCATGTACTTGATATATGCTCAAGAAAATGTGTCCTGTTGAGAGGACCTGCTTCTGGAGCTGTTCTGGATTCCCAGCTCTACAGTCTGCACTGAGTAGATTTAAAAACATTTTTATCCTGGCTACAGACCAAGACATGCAAAGCAAATTTGAAGCCTCAGGTGACAGACTTATTCCAGTGCTTTGCTCACCTACAGCTACCTGGGGGTGATTTTGTTTCCTAAGGTCCAGGAGAGTGATTTCTCCTCAGCCTGTGTGATGTCACCAGGCTCAGTTGGTCCTTCTGCCCACACACAGTGTGTGTGGCTGCTGAGGCCACCTGCAGTCCCTGGCTCTGGGAGCCCACCTCCCCCTGTGTCACAGGGGATGATGCACCAAGACTCTGGGGTGTTATCATCCTTGGGTGCTTCACATTGCTTGAATAAAGTTATTTCCCTTGGCCTCTTCTCTGGCAACTATAGTATTAATATTCTGATTTAGTAGCATGCAGAGCAGCACGTGGTGAGATTTCAGTTCAGAGAGGTCAATATACACCTGCCCTATGTGCTATATACACTGTACATATATGTACAGTGCACATGCACATGCATGAAGTCATCCTACATACATGCATGAATGTACATACATGAATGGTTATTTAATACTATATACATTCTTTACTGTTCTTCTTATTATTTACTGTTTGGAATCATCCTTCTTTGTCTTCCAAGAATGCAGGCAATGAACAGCTTAAGAAGCACCTGATAACTGACGACTCCATAACAACTTGCAGAAATGCACATTATTATCAGACATAGACACTTTGGCAAATAATATTCCTAAATTCAGGTTAGTGCTGTCGATATATTCACCTAATTAGCTGCATGTGTTAGTTTCTATTTTTCCATGGAAAAGCACTTTAGACTGAGTTTTAGTTTTAGCTTCAGTTCCAGTTTCTCTGACATTGTTCAAGAAACATTTTTCTTACTAACCCAAATATCTGACGTCTGCTCCTTTTCTATTCTTTTTTACCCATGCCCAAGCACTTCTTTTACAAAATATCTGACAAGAAATGGACAAAATGCACGTGCAGTAATATTTCCACACTGTCCAATCAGAATTTTGGAAAAAATATATGGATCTATAATTTTAGAGAGATGTTACCCATGTAACTAACATGACTGCATATAAATCCTCTGATGTACTCTGAATCACTGATGCTCAGCTACATGTTTTAACCTTTCTACTGCTAATCTCTAGATTGTCCCTTAACTGTGTACTTTTATAACAATATAGTCCTGTTTTGCCCATATCTTGACACTGAGTGGATCTGAAATATAACGTCTTGTAATTTTTCCAAACATTTTGGATGAAGTCTTCTGATTTGAGCAAGTTCAAATATTTGAAAACTTGCGAATTACTGGGACTATATTTCAGATCTACTCAATGTCAAGATATCTTTAGATCCAAAGATTCAGGCACTTTGGTCGCTGAAATATTTAATATAATGTTTTAGTGAAAAAAAATGAAAATATTTAAGACTTGATCTTATCAATCAATAAATTGCCACGGGCAGCAATGAAGTACTGTTTATGCAAAGGCTCATTAAACAGTGCAGAATTTTATCTAAAACTTTATTTTCTTCAGTTAAGTTACTGAATGTATTCAATGAAAATTAAATTTTGAACACATACAGTTCTTACTAAGTAGAAACTATTTCTGTGCATTCCATTTACTAGTTGAAATGCACAGTGAGCCATACTTGTTTGGTCAAAGCCAAATGGAATCCAAACCTCATGAGTTCAAAATGTTTGATATTGAACACTTTTCTGATGAGACAATACAGTTTTCTCCCAGCACCCTTCATAGTTAGTTCTCATCTGTAGGTCTCTTGCAGCCATCACTACCACCAGTCATCCAGGGCAGGATTAATCCCAGGTAGCTTTAGGCATCTCAGAGTTAGACAAATGACCCAAACTAATCATCACAGCACTTCTTCCCCGCTGAGTGGAAATATACACCCACCTTCAGAGATCAATGTTTATGCACCTCTAACACCTCTTTGAAGACAAAATGCCTGTCTTTACTGACTAGGTAATAAACTTGGATTAGCTACTTCATTTTGAATGGTTACAACTGGGTTGAAATCTCCCTGTGGAATCTACAATTAATCTCATCAATTCCCTCTACTTTGTAAGTGGTGCTATGACAAAAAATAATTAGTCCTATGTTTTAAAAGATACTTGCTGGTTTTGCAGACAATGAGAACACAGTAGTGTTAAAATCTCAACAATTAATTTTGCTAGGCTTTATTAATGTGTAAAACAATGTAGTCTGCAAAGGGAACAACATCGAGTGTAGGCTGAGAAATAATCCTCTAACCTTTTTATTCTCATAGACATGGCTAGAGAGCAGTTCAAGTGTGAAGCATCTTTTCAAAGCTTTGTATTTCTCATGCAGTGCCTTGAGTAAACACTGATACTGTTCATGGATATCTTTTTCAGACTTGTTCAAACTGGGTAATACAAAATGTCGGCCAAGAAATCCTGCAGCAGCTAACAACAATTGACATGTTCAAATTGTCTGTTTTCAGAGTTTTCTATCTATATATGTTTTCTATCCATCTGTCAGGAGACTTGAAAAAAGCATGATAAATTAATATTATTGTAAACATTTAATTGCTATTATTATATTTTGCTACGTAGTTAATGATGGTTAAAGTATTTTATCAACTCAGAGATTCATACTTCTTGTATCAGTAAGATAAGTCAAAAGGAGAGAGATCTATCCTGGAAAGCTGATAATGTGATCTCAGAGTGATGTTTATGGAAACGTATTAATCTCATATTCATACAACTGACAAACTGGTGTTTTTGCGCTTCCTGGAAACAGAACAACAAACTGTTCAAGCCCATTACATTATCATAGCTAATAATAGTTTTCAGTTTGTTGATCCAGCTAGCCCAGAAGCTTTTGCAAAGAAATCACGGCCTATTAGTAGCAATTAATTGTCTCTATAAACACTTCCAAAATGGACTTATTGAACAGCATGAAATTAAGTGGCAGTTCTCTCTGCCTCATTTGCTTTTCTTCCCCTATAATTTATAAGAGATGTTTTTGCATTCCAGTCCTCTCACAAGACAAATAATTGAAAACATCATCCCTACATGGGAGCAATTTCTAATGCTGGAAATGTTTTTTAAAAAAGGAAATTTTAAGAAGCGCAGATGCCATCAGAGCTTTGCAGTATCTAGCAGAATTTTGGGAAGTGCTGCCTGCACTCAGTTTAAATGAGGAAATATTTCAGTTTTATTGACAAAGACATGACCACTTGTGTGTGAAAGTTTTTGGCAGGCAGTTGGGCTTTATAAATGCCTTGCTCTTAAAAAAAAAAAAAACCACAGCATAGATGTACAGCATAATATTCAATCCATCCTGATCACACAGAAACCACAGGTGTCAGTTCTCTCTTGCACTAGCTCTGACTTAAGTTTGCAGCTTAGCAAAACACCACAAAACAACAGGAGCATTTTCTTTAAGAGGAGAGCAGGTGATGTTTAAATATCCTTACCGTCGAGGCCTGTGGAGGAGTCAAACTGAACCTCAGGAGCTGTGCTTTCTGCAGGTGTAGGAGCTGCTGGTAGTCCCAGAATAAGGTGGTCCACATTGCTTCCCACTGGTTGCTGCTGGTCAGAGCCAGCAGAGGTGAGGACCAGGATGGTTTTGCTCTGCTGCCCCATTCCCTCCTTGTGGAAGCTGAGATACTTTTGCTTTTCCTCTCCAAAATGGGGACTAAAAGTCTCAAAGGGCTGGCCCTTCTTGTCAGCTGCTTTTTCCCGGGGTTTCAAACTTTTCTGAGCAAAAGTGCTACCTGCCTTGCCACAGAAATTGGTCCCATGAGAAGGTAGATGACCTTCACTCAGCAGGTTTTTCAATTCTTGTAGACTTCGTTTAGAAATGCCAGGTGCCCCCTTGAAGGATTCGGCAGCACAGCTCCCTGGCATGGATGCAGCACTTCCTAGGGAGCCCATCTTTGTCACATGAAACTTGACAATTTTTTCTTCCATCCCATCCTGTTCTTCTGGCTTACCCCTTGCCTCTTCAGTGTCCTTGTCCCTCTGCACTGCCTCCATGCATCCACCTCTCTCTGCATCCCTCGCAGGCTGCACACCTGGGGGCAGCTTCATCTGAGCTGCTGTATCTGTTTCCTCATGCATTCTTCCTAATATTCTTCTCCCAGTATCAGCATATTCCAGGGTTTCTTGTGTTTCACACCTGTCTTCTTTACCATCACTGCCAGAATTGGGATTGTCGTGACCTCCTCTGTCCTTTTGTACTTGAGGAAAGGCAGTGGGGTTTTGAAGAGATTGCTCTGATGGAAGTTCTGAGCAACCAGTGGTTCCTTTAAGGGGACAAGGATTTGGGATTTTTGAGGTGTGGGACAGCTCCATCTTCTCATTTTCTAAAGGAGGAATATACTTTGTAGGACCTTTGATTCCCTTTTTCTTTCTGAAACCACATATATTGTTGCCATCAACTTCATCATTGTCACTTTCAGATGTGTTCTGTAACCAGCAATAAAATATACAACCAAACAACATGCATGAATGACACAGAACATGGCAATGTAGCACTACCACCTGCTGCATTTACCTTGTAGTACTTCCACTACTTCTTGATGATGGAAGTCTCTGTGAACACTTATTTTGATCTCTAAAATATTTCACAGAATTATTTTTCTTATGTTTTAGAACAAAGTTGGTGAAAACGCCTTCATAATATTGCTCTTAAGCAGATTTAGTAGATTATAATATAAGACATAGTACATTATGTGACATCATTTGCCAAACATATGCCCTTTAAAGTTAAAAAAAATATATATTTTAGTACTTGCAATATAGCATAGATTTCAGTATTGTGAGTGATTAATTATCAAGATAGTGATTGAATTATTCATCTCACAATGTCTTAAAAAAGACTTCCTGATTAGTTTAACCAAAATCACTGCATAGCCAAACACAAACTATTATATTATTAACGAATATCTACTCGGGTATGTATTTAAGAGATATGAACACTCCTTGGTTGGCTTGGGTTGGGCTGGAATTAGCACCTGTAAAAACACTGGGAAATCAAGGGATATCCTCTGAATGATACCATTCTTTACCTTTTCCACAAAGGAATAATCTGCACTCTCTCCAATTTCTGAATTTCCAGAAGAAGGGATCTGCACAAAAGCAAAGTGAATGCCAGTCTGGGTAAGGCAAAAGTGATTTCTGTTGGCAGACAAAAGCACGTAGAAGGAAAAGCAGCAGAATCCAACGTGCATATGGAATGAAGCAGCTACATTGCCTACATTCAGTTCATTAACAACTCCCCTTTTTCTGTATTATTATTCATTTTTCCACTATTTTCCCACTATGCTATTTTCCATCATTCTAGAAAAGATGAAAGATGTTTACGGTTTCTCTCCTAATGAGGAGGTCACAGGAATGTTTCCTCCCTCTCTCCTGCCTGCCCCAGATTTCCATGGCAGGCTGTATGTACAGCTGCTTTGGAGCTCAGTGGGACACTGCTGTTGGCTGGCAGGCAGCTGGCCAGCAGTTCTGTGGGGAGGATAAACTCGTGACTCCCACGCACATGTCCTGACAGAGACATGCCCGTGCTGCCCACTTGCAATCAAACACAGTCACTGGTGCATTTACAGCAGAAGCCCTTCCCTACCCTGGTTTTAGCACTCTGTGTTTAATGAACTCATTTCTTCATCCAAGAGCTTTGGTTTATTCCCATAACACACCCTCTAATAAATACCCCATTAAATAATTCTGGATGTTTGCTGATACCCTACACATTCACTCATGCAGAATAGACTTAATTCTTACAGTTCTGTATCATTACGGAGTAGAAATGTAATAAAATAACTTTTTTTAAAAGCAAAGTGGACAAAAACAGATTATAATTCAGAATTATAATTTTAATACTTTCCTTAGTAATACAAAACGGGAATGAAGCTGGGGAGAAACAGTAGGAGTGAAGGAACCAGGGTCTGCCAAATGGAAAAACATAAGTCTTAAAATAAAAGATTCATCATATTAAATTTCTAAATAGATAACTTTTTTTTTTTGAGAGAAAGTAGAGAATAGTTCTAGCTATGAAAGCTATAGTCATAAAAAATTATAATATCATTAATTTATATCAAATACTTGCTTTAATATCTTTTGTGGCAGAGGCTGCCATCACCAAAACATCTTGATTTACAATTTATGAGGTTTTCAGAATTCTTTTGTTTCCTTTGAGTAACTCAAAATCAGTAACATAATCATAACGCCATATGCATTTCTGCTTCATAATGTATGCTGATAGCTACTGAAAATTTAAAAATTAGATGAAATTTTTGCCTGTTATCCATGTTGTAGATGTCTGAAAAATGTTCAGCAAAACGACTGAAGGAAAGTTGAGCACATCCTTTTTTATTACACCTGTACTGAAGTCAGACAAAGGATTGTTCATATGTCAAAAGCAAAATGTCAGAAAACTACTTCTTCATACAACTAGCCATTCTAAAGGATTTCATGAACACAGGGTAGCATTCCCACATTTTAATCCTTACCTAAACAAATTCCTTCTGAATAGATATGAGCAGGATAAGGACTGATCACTTGCAAGTTTGTACATGGAA
>VZTT01065037.1:113301-126547 GCA_013400855.1 Buphagus erythrorhynchus | reverse complement strand
ATAAATATTAATAAAGCTAATAACCACCCCTGTCACTACCCTTACAGGACAGAGGTCAAATGATGGGTGACACCACAGGCCACTGGATGACCCTGAGGCCTTGGGCTCCCCTGAACTGCACTGAGAAGTTTTGATCCATTACATCAAACTGCCCCTTCTCATTATGCCCGAGCTCATAATAATTATCCCCTTCACCTGACCCCTTCATCAATTATCAGAGCCTCAAATGCCCTCAAGTAACCCCTATCAGGGACTCCAATGACCTCAGGTAAGCCCAAATGATCTAAAGCATCCCCTGCTAGGGACTCCATGACCTCAGGTAAGCCCAAATGACTTTATGTAACCCCTGTGACCTCAAGAACCCCTGAGGTTCTGCACCCTGAGCTCCCAGAGGGGAGCAGCCTGCAGCACCCCACAGCACCACATCATAACCAGGCTAGCAGGGGCAGGGATGTGAAGCAGACTCTCCCCCAGCTTCCTTCCTTCCTTCCCTGGTCCCTCCATCCATCTTCTTCTCGAGGAGCTGGCTCCTCTGCAGCAGGATCTGAGCAAGCCAGAGAACTCACCTGGCTCATGGAAGCCCTTCAGTTGTGCCACACACAGTCAGTACAGAGTCTTAAGCTTTATTTTTCTATTGGCCAGCAACTTAAACTGGGTTAAAAAAAACCAAAAGCAATGAATATTGTTACATAGAGAAAAAGTATAAAACAGCTCAGTGGACACAGGCCAACTCACTGTTCATGTCTCGTTCTTCCTGGCCTCTCCCAACCCTGTACAATGTGTTTGAAGGGAATGGGCAAAGGCAGCTATGAAGATATGCTTAAGAAATCAGAAATATTGCTTCAAGCAACATGCAAAATATTTTCCTCTTAGTTAGTAGTCAATACTTGTTAAGGAACTTTACTATAAAACAAGAAATAATTTAGAGATTTCTCCTTTAGATCATTACAGAATAATTTATATTTCTTTCCTCTCTTTCTTACTGTTGTGGAACCAAGGATACACCTCAGTTCCTACACCTCTCTTTCTGCATTAGCTGAGGATTATTTCATAGGACTGATAATGGAGGAGTTTCAGATTGACCTGCTCTGAATTTTAACGTGTCATCCTTTAGCTGCAGTCCATGATTTCTGCTCTGTGAACCAAAACCCCCGCGATCTTGCAAGACCCTTTACTGGTCTGGATGATTCTGCTTATGTTGGCTGTCTTCTGCTGGAGACAGGGCTCAGCCAGCATTGCTAAAAGGCCAAAAGAGGGAAGAAATTTATTTATGAAGGTCTGAGCTTGTCTTCATTGCTCAGAAACATCAAACTGCCCTTTATGCTGCTTCATGAGTGTAACAGGCATACCAGGAAAGAGGGAACAAGACAAGAGGAACACAAGATCCTGTCAATTCAGGCTACAATCAAGTCCATGGCAATGTCTGTCCTGTATGTATCCAGATTCTAATGCAGAGACAATATTTAATTCAAACCTATTCCTCAGCAGCAAATAGCTAACCCAGCAGTACCAATTTACCAAGTACACTGAGGCAACTGGTTGAAACTGACTGTCCTGACTTTCTTGGCAGTAATCAGTAAATTGAGCTTCCAGTCAAAGCCAGAAAACCCTCAGCTGATTAACAAGCTCTTTGGAGGCTGAAAAACATTGGTGTATATTCATTTCCTGCCAAGGGAGGCAAACCTGCAGGTTTTAGTTAGAAAAATCAAACCAAGGGAACCTCTCAATATGTAACAGATGAACAAGGTATTTCCACTAACTGAGCAGGCCAAAGGGTAGCAAGATATGGCAGCCCCACAAAAAGACCAGTTCTTCAGCTGGGGAAGGGGATAGGAAGGTGGAAATAAGACTGCTCACTCATGCTGGAAACCAGTCAACAAAACAAACTAGACCCGAAAAAGGCAGTCTATCATCTTTGCTCCAGAACTGCTGGGAAGCAAAAGGCCTCTTGTGGCTCCTAATGGCACTGTGTTGGAGGAGCCTTCAAGGAAGAGGAGGAAGAATTGCTGAGAAATCCTAAGGCACCCACAACATCTTGGCAACATAAGGGTCACAACTGGATTTCAGCTGCCCCCAAGTTGTGCTCCCAGTCAGCTGGGCAAGTAGCTCCTGCCCCCAGTAACCAGGCAGGCATCCTCTCTGGTGGAGAACAGCTATGTTAGGACACTGGTGCACACTTGGAAGGAGGGAGAGAGAGAAACCTTCCATATATAAGAAACTCAGCTCTGTCACCAGCTCAGTGCAGAACCATCATCTGTCCTCACAGTCAATGCCCAGTACTGCTGAGCCACTTCTCAAGAGAGCAAACCATGATTCTTGTACAGCATCCTGATGGCTTCATGTTGGCTTGGGAAAGCCTCAAGGGAAATGGCCTTGGATAAATCTTGCTTTGTAGTTATATCAAGGGACTGTTGTGATAAAGCTTCTAGCAGAAGATCCACAGCTCTTTTGTTTCTTCACACTGAAGAGGACTCGCTGAACTCCTGGCTGCCTTGTACACAACAAGGAGGGTGACTTTCCCCAGAGGGCCAGGTAAGGCAGTGCATGGTTCTAAAGGCATTCAATTACAGAGCCAAGTCCTCAAGTTACAGACACTTTTGGTGGTGGTGCTGGTGGAGAGTGGTCAGGTTGGCAGGTGCTAAGGGAAGTGGCAGAGGGGGAGCAACAGAGCTCTCACAGCTATTAATACGGTTCTGACTTTAAACTCTTGTACAAGCAGCAGGTGAAAATCATCCCAAAGATCTACAGGGTAAAGAGAAGAAAGAAATACATGAAAACCACAGAACGGATGCAGTGGAGTCAGCAACTTGAAAACTAACAGTTCAGACCCACTCTGGAGTGTCAGCCAGCTCCTGCCTGGGGATACCACACTCCAGCTTGCAATAGGCAGCAGGAAAAAACAATCTGTGCTAATCCTTGTAATTAATCAGTAGCTTCCTGGGATGTAATTTGGCTGCTTGCCAGAACAAAGGGGCAGATGAGGAACTCCCAGATATATCTGCATTGTGAAAAAAGAATATCCTTTGCCCTCCCCTCTCAAAATGAGAGTGCAAGACATTCACATTCCACACCTTTATTCATCACCCTCTCACAAATAATCACAGACCCACAGGGCTGTTCCTCAACATGACACAGCTGAAGGAAAATTTCTGGGTAACTCGAGATAATCCTTAGGATCCCGGGTAGGAAGGTCCCTGCTGCGGGGCGGACAGTTACAGGACACAGCCACAGGAGGGCTTCCTCGGGCTGCCGAGCCACGGCCTCCCATAGCCCCGGAGCACAGCTCCTTCCCTGCTGGGTACGCACTGACACCTGCAGGGAATTCACCAGACCCACACAAGGGCTTTTGCTTGGACCTGCTGAATCCTCAGGTCCCCGAAGTACCTGGAAACTTCTTGTCAGGCAGGGAAGAACAGTAAAACGTCTTTTTTCCATCCCTCAGCTCAGAAGTTCCTTCAACTTCTACCCCAAAACTCCCCTCAACCCTTTTTACCTGCACACAAGCAATGCTGATGCCTACTGCCCCGATAATCTTCAGATGCTCTTGAATGAAGTTTTCCAGCTTGGTAATGCAACCACTCTGCAGGATGAAAGGAGGGACATGGAAAAATCAGCTTCATTTTAACCTCATGTTCACTTTAATCCAATGTCTGTGACCCTTGAAAGCAGCACTTTAAAAAGTGGTGTCTGTGAGCAATCTCTTCGCTCGATATCTTTGGAAAAGCTAAGCAGGTGATGTGAACTGCATCATGCCTGGTATTGCTCAGGAACCTCTGAACAAACCCAAGGTGGCTGCTGGCAGTGCAGGAGAAATGCAGAAGAACCGACCACATCACACACAGAGTGTCATTCCTCTCAGGTATATGGAGAAAGATTCCCTCACTCACTGCCTAGCTCCTGCCTGGAGGGGATGTTTATTCCTGTGAGGCCAAAAGGCCAAGGAAATGCTGCTAAGTGCACCCAGTACCAACAACCCTAACATAACTGAAGCCTTTTAAGAGTAAATTCTTCCCACTGCTTTTTATTACAGCAGTGAGTTTTGGTGTGAACCTGGAAAGCCAGGCTCTGTCTACCTCTGCCTTGCAACTGTCAATCAAGGACCAGAAGTATCTCCATTTGCACCTCACAGAGTAATTCCAACCACAAGAAGCTGTGTCAAATGTAGGACTTGCATCCAAATCTCTTGCCAGAACCAACAACCTCTCCTGCTTCCTCCCCTAAGGTACCCAGTGGTAACAAACAAAATTAATTATTTTCCTCTATATCTACATATTAAAAAACAGTCTACAGAGCTGAACACTCAGCTAAGGAAGTGAATTCTACATTCCAAGGAATGCTACTGACTTTGAAGCCTACTGACAGTTTGCAGTAATAACCCCACACCAACACTCCCTGCCCACCTCCTTCACACACTTAGTGACAGGTGGCTCTGAAGCCCTTCTGCTCTTTACCTCCTTGTAGATGTTGGAAGGATGGTCTCTTCTGCCACACAGGTCAGTGATCGTCTTACAGCAGCTGTCTGGGACTTTCCTCCCACTGGCCTCTGGAGATTTGATCCACAGGCTGTCAGCCCAGTCCGTGTAGTTGTTGCTCCCACAGCACTTGAACTGCACACACAGAGAGCAAAGGCTGAGCCTGTAGCACTGCAACCTTTTTCTCCCTCCAGCCTCCCACGTCAAGCCCTGGGCTTCACCCTCCTTTGCAGATACTCCAGCTATCTCATGGGTTTGGTTTTTTTATAATCATTAGTGACTTTTGTGTTAAGAGTTCCCCAAATGGCCATTTAAATATCAAGTTCATCCATCCTTCAGCAGCTGTGACTTTTGTTTATTGCTGGGACTAAGTGTAACCAGAGTGCACCTGCAGCTGCCTCAGCTCATAACTGCATGTTAATGATGGCAACAGGATAAGTTTAATTACCAGTTACCATCACAAATGCACCTGCTCTGGCACTATGCAAAGAGTAGTCCCTGTACTTTGAAAGTGCCTATGCACAAGGGCCTTTTCTGTGGGAAAACCTGTCAGAACTGTGGCAGCCCTAACCTGAACCACCCCTGAGCCAGGCACAGCGAGCAACAGGGGCAGGAGAGCTCTTCTTTCATTACATCTTGCTCTCTAGGGTACTGAAAAGCTTAATGAAAAATGTCAGCAATTTCTCCAAAGCTTTGAACTGGGAAAGTAGAAGCAGCTGCCAGAGTAACTTGGCAGCTCCAGTTCACGGGGAGCAAGTTCAGATATCATTTCCCCAGTGCTACTGGTCATGCAGTTCAGTGACCACAGCATGCAATTCTGCCAGTTGCATGGCTCAGGCCCTGCACCTCACCCAACTTTGTCTTGAATCAGAACATACACTCGGCCTACAGAAGAAATACCTGTAGGTTACTTCTTCATGAAGAGATGCCCTTTGTGTGCTTGGTTTTAAGCCCTGAAGTTGCATTAATTCTCTTTGCCTTCAGAGACACCCACCTCCTGCTGCAGCTTGTCCACTGCACTGGTAACACTCTCTTCTCCCTCCCTCCGGTACTTCTGGGTCATGGTGTTCTTCAAATTTTGCTTCAGCTCCAGGCTCAGCTGAATGGAAGAGACAAGTGGGATAAAATCACAAGGCAAACTCACTCCTCAGAACGACCCAAAGCCCTGCATACATTCCACTGCCTTTGCTCCAAGAGGCTGCCAGAGAACATAGTGGAAGCTACAGCTTCCTTCAAGGTCATCCTCCAAGGCTGGACTGGACAGGCTTATTTCCAAATGATTACAGATCAGGCCTCTGTTTTAATAACTGCAGGGAGCTGCCTTGGGATCAAATTTCAACCTGTGTTACACATCCCCATGTGGCTTCTCACCTTGAATATGCAAGATTGCCAAGACATGCCTGCAATGAAAGGGAATACAAAAGTGTGCCTGCTTAAACATGTATATGCCTGCGAGACCATGCGCGGTCTTCTCCCTCTAAAGCCTATAAAAATACCAAAAAAATCTATTTTTGTAAAAAATACAAAACACTGTGTCCAGGAGCAGGAAGAAATCAGAGTCCTTGGCATGATGGACTGAAGCCACAGAGACCAAACAGTTCTTGTATCATCTTGAAAAAGGATGCCACAGGAGGAAATTAAGTGTGTGATTGCAAAAATCACTGCAAGGCTTTTCTTGATATTAGAGAGACAAAGTCTGATTTTGCAAGAGCAGAATTTCTGAAAGCATCATCATAAACCACTGACATGTTCAAGTGATTGGCTTCAAATACTTATTCCTATGGAGACTCTTTTAATCTAGCTGAATTCTTCTCACCCTTTGGTCACAGCCAAGTGCCAAAGAGCCACATCCTTTTATGTTATCCTGGTTGCATCTCTTTTTTTTTTTCATACTGGTTCATGCAGCAACACTGCTTCAGTCCAACACCTTTGAAATTCAAAGTTTCCTATACCAATAAACAACGCCAATGTGCATTTTAGATGAGGGGAACAACAGCTGAGTAACCTCTTTATTTATCTTTTATTCTACATAGTAAGTAGTAAATGAGAGGTCAAACATCTGGTTATGCTAAACTGTGCAAAATACAGTCTGGGGTTTATTCTCCCTTAAAAACACTGCTTTCTCCAATCCCATGTGTCAGATGGGGACAACACCTACCTCACAGAGATGATATGAGGCGTCATTCATTAATATTTGCAAAATGCTTTGAGATCTTGAGCTGGGAAGCTCTATGGAAATGCAAAGGACTTAGCATAATAGGAAGAAAGGAAAAGGTTCAGCAACTGGAAGGCAGAGGCAAATGAAGAGGAGAGTCCATTAGAAGAATTATTACTTGGGAGAAAAGCAGTTACCTGCAGGCTCACGGGGAAGAACTGCAGCATGGAACAGAGATAAAGAACCAGTTTAGACACATACATGCAAGCCTTAGACACCAAAGCAACAGCTGAAATAAAAACAGTGGCAAGCAGAGCAAGCAGCCTGCAGCCAAGAGAGAAGCGAGATTTATCAGCCAGAGGGCAAAGGGATGTGCAGCTGTTGATCAGAGATACACTCAAGTGATCTAAAGCACTCAAGGGAACAGTTCTGAATATGCTGTCCCTTATTTCAAACCAGGGATCAGCTCCTCTTCATCCATTGTCACATATCAACCTCATGCCTTTGCACAGATGGATGGACAGATCCTGGCTTCCTGCCATGCCTGCCAGGATTGATCTTTTCCTGTTAAATATGCACATTCATACCCCAGATCCCTCCTGGCAGGAGCCAGTGCAGCTCTTTGGCTCCTTGCAAACCACCAGTGCCCATCCAAGGCAAAGCACAGAAGGTCCAAGAGAAAATGGAATGGCAAGGAGTCCTGGCAGTGAAGTCAACAAGATGCGATGTTCATCTGCTTCTCAGACAGCCATTTGATAACAATCCTAATTTGCCACTTCCAATCAACTTCCAGACATAGAGCAACTCTGCAGGCTGCTTGTGCCTTGGTGGTTAAACTCCCTTTGAAAGCAAAGTGATGAATTAAGCTCTGCTCTCAGCAACTGCAAGAGGTTGCAAGACAGACCTACAGCTGTTGGGAGCCTGTCCTGTTTCTCCAGCCCCTCAGCTGTGCTGCTTAAGTAAAGCTCTCAAAAAGTTCTTGACCTGAAAGGACCTCTCAGCTGGTCCATTCATTACCTTTGCTGGATGCAGCAGGAACTGTTCCTGTGTCCTGAACACACTAAAGTGGCACTAATGTAATTTCAGTTGCTTGCACTATGCCTTGGAGGCTGTTAGGAGAGTTCCTAGATCTACACAGCCTCAAAAACTGTCTTCTACAAGGGTCTGCAGAAAAACAGGGCACAAAGTGCACCACAGGAAGGAGCTGAGCAGTAGGGCTGACAGCCCCTTGGAGTAGTGACCATCACTTTGTCAAAACCAGTAAATAATCCAAGGTCTTCTGTATATGAAGGGGAGTGAGTAGGTGAACCACAAACAGACCTGGATGCTGTCCCAAGCATCCAGGCCAAATTTTGGCTGGAGAAATGGGATGATAACAAGCTGTTCTCCCTCCCTTGTCTGAGTCTCCAAGGACTAATGTCCACTCACCTGCTGGTAGTAGATATAGGCCAGGATTCCTGCAATGATCTCCAGGAGAAAGATGCATAGCAACAATATGAAGTACTGTAAAATAATGGGAAAAAGACATTAGAACATAACTTAAGGAGACGCCAGGAGGCAGCTGCCTCTGTCTTCACTGATGCTTTTCTGCAGCAGTGTTCAAAAGCAGGGGCAGGAATTAAGACTTCAATAGGGTAGGAAAGGAACAACCCCACAGATTAAGAAAAAAACACAGAAAAACTGAAGACAAGCAGCAGCAAGTGTGAGTTTAACTCACAGAGCCAGAGGGATATAGAGAATGGAAAAGTGCAGGCAACCAAGATAAGATCACTGTATTAAAGAAAGTGGTTGCTAGATAACCTAATGACTACACTCAGTATCACAGAAAATATCCAATTCTGACATCAATACAAAAACAAATTTAAACTTTTGCTTGTTTTGACATTGTTTAGGGCATTTCACCAAGTTACTAAGGAGCAATGTATGTTATAAAGATGATTCAGTAAAGCCACAGAGGGCCAATTTCACCAAATATACAGCACAGCAGCTAAGCATAAAGCATCACTTGTGCTCCCAGTGACTTCTGCAGGGCTCAGCCACAGGCTGAGGAGCACTGTTGAAGGGGATGGACTTCAGCACTGATTCACACTCAGCACTGGGACTGTATGTGCTCCTGATCTGGGATCTAGATGGAAAAGCTCAGCATCTCAAAACCAAAGTGAGAAGAACTCTTAGAAGACTAATAGAACATATCTATTTCTTAAAAGAGATTAGTGGCAATGAAGTGAAAAGGGTAAGCCCTGCTTACCATGAGGAGAATCAAATGGGCAGTACAGAAAACTGTTTGGGATCCCTGTTCTACTCACAAACAAGTAAGAAAGTCAAACCCATGAGAAATATGTGCAGTAGATTGAAAGGACTAGGCAGGTCTGAAGAGCCAGGCTGATGTGTCCAGTTCTGCTTAGGGTCCAAGACAGCTTTTCAGGGAGAACCTCTCTCCTGACAAGCAGCCCTTGCCTTGCTCATGGTTTCTTTACACAGATCCAGGCTCTTCTGTGACTGATATTAAATTAATCTTTCTGTAGATAAAGCTGAAGAGACCCCAGCTCCAGCCATAACAAAGACCTCAAGCTAAGTTCCTGTAAGAGCTGGCTTCCCCAGGACAGAACAAACAAAGTATCTCCCATTTGCTGTTTTACCCTCAGCCATAAGCTGTTACCAAGAGACAAAGCAAATGTCTCCCTACAAATGTAACTGGGCATCAAACCTGCACAAAAAAGGACAGTGAAGATCTGGACACAGCAAGGATCCCTTCTGTTGCACAAGGGTTACACCCCCACTGTGCACTCTTCTCATTAGGTATTTCCCAGCCCCTTCTGCAGGAGTAAAATGACACACTCAGGCTTCCTCTTTCACCCCTGCTGGGCTTCAGCAGCTGCAAAGGAAGGACAGCTGGGTTTTATCTGCAGACCGGGCTTTAATCTGAGCACACAATCTCGGCCTCTCACTCCCCTGCCCCGGGCTCTCCCCCGCACCGATCCGACCATCTCCGCAGCCTGTACAAGGTACCCATTCATCCCAGGGCAGTGAGTCACCCACTGCAGTGCAGGATAGCTAAAGGCTGCTCCCAACACTCCCAGGAGGTTGAAAAGGGACAAGAAAGGCTTGGCAGGCCTTGACACAAGGGCTGGCTCTCTTTTGTTGGGACCTTGTTCTGCTTTAACTGACTTTAACATCATTTCTCTGCCAAGGAGGGGCAGGAGGATGGCAGGATGCTGAGAACAACCAATGGACTGGAAAGCTTATTTATTTTTCCTTGCTCTGTGTAATGTCAGATGCATTCAGGTAGAGCTAAAGTTATGTCACCACAAGCTTTCTGCTCACTGTGCTGGCTTACAGTGGGTAGAAACAAACATGTATCCAGCAGACCTTAACAAATCTGAGTCACAAGTAAAACCTTGTGAGGGAGGTTAGTGTATCCACCACCCATGAACCCAACCTGTCTCTGCTGATACACTCCACCATTATGTTACTCTCGTCATTCCCTCTGGGCCACTTCTATGTATCATGCTGATATAGGGGAGCAGCAGCTTTCACTCTGGACACACACAAAGCAAGGGCTGCTCTCCCTGTTCTTCAGCTGTAGCTGCAGGGCTTTCTTAGAGATCTGCTATGGGAGGAGAAGGCCAGCTCTGGCATGGAACTGTAGGGACATGCCCTTCTTGTTTCCCAAGTCAGAAATGTGTGATCACCAGAAGCTCTCTAGCAACCACATGCCTGGACCTGGGTGGGCTCTAAGCAAAATTTACCCTGGCTCTGGCTCCAAGACTGAGTCAGGGATATTGGGTGTCTCCTCAAGATCTACAGAGTCCAAATTGCTTCCATTCAGTTTCGAGTGAGGTACTGTTAAGTGTATTCACTCTGAATAACACAAAAAATGGTTCAACCCCCCCTACAACCCAAATAATTACCTGGAGACATCTTTCTACTGCCTGAAAAAGAGACAGATAGCAATGATACTCCTAAATCAGCAACCTCACTTCAGTGGGAGAGTTCCAGGCTGAAATGCAGCAGGAACAGAAATCCTAATCCATGTGTGTTCCCTTCTCCCTGCCCAAGGTAGCTGACTAGAACAGACAGCGTGAGGGGCCAGGCCTGAAGAAAGTCACCTTCTCTCTATAAGCAAGGTCTTCTATTTGACAGGTCTTTCTCTGGGAATCCTGCTGCATTTTGACTGAAGTATGATATAGTAGTGGTCTGTGTCCTTGTAAAGAGCTGGACTGCAGCATCACAGCCAGCCAGGCTGCAGATCCACTGCCTTGCCTGCTCATGGAGCCAGAGCAACTCCACCTCTGGTGCCTAAGCCTCAGCACACCACATGGTTAAGGAAGGCCAGTAAGAAATGACAAAAAAGTAGCATAGCTCTGAGTGATGAGCAATTAAATACTATGAAAAGCCTTGAAGTGGGCTCATAAAACTCACAGTTACATATAAGGCAGTAAAAAAATTCACAGCTTCCCAACTTTTCAAGAGAAAAACAAACTAAAAACCAGATATGCATTTTACAAATAGCATCCAAAGCTGTCAGTAATCGGTTTTTAAAAGCACCAAGGCAGCACTGGGGAGAGCAGAGCTCTGTGCTGCTTATACTGCTCCCTCCCGTATTTACATGGGTCTCTTGTACAGAGGGAAAGTGGGACCGGCTGGCACAGCCCCTGGGGTGACTATGAAGCTGTCAGGATTACTGTCTGAGCTCAGAGCTGGCAGAGGCCCCCAGCCAGGCTCACCCAGCCCTGGCAAGTACAGCCCTGTCTCAGATTACTCAGGGCAACCAAAGCAGAGCACAAGCAAGAAGAGACAATAGGTCTGTCACAACCAGCCACTCTGAAAGGACGCGTGGTGTAAGGAGACAGAGTGACCTTTCATTCCCAAGAGACAATTATTAGTTTTCTATGGCAGAATAACAAAGAAAACCCCACTGGATTTTCATACGTAGCTTCTGGCTGAGGGAAAAAGACAAAGGGAGATCTCTTTGGCATGGAGAATCAGTGAAGCAAGGCCAAAACCAACTGCTACAGACTAGGAGCCTACTGAACGAGAATCAGCAATGCACTCACTGTGTCTCCTTCTATATTTGCTCTCCCTCCCTGGCCCTACTCTGCCTCTCACAGGGATTATCAGGTCTGCACAGCAGTGAAGCATCAGGCTTGCTCACAACTCTTATTTCTGCTCCTCTATCCAAACTGCAGAGGAGAAATGGGGCTGGTCAGGTGAACGAGGATTTGCAAAGGGAGGAGCTGGCAGCTGAAGTATCTTTTTCTGTACCTGTGAAAGCCAAGAGCCACTGGTTGTTATTTCAGACACTGCACTCACCACTGCAGCCCAGACACTAAAACAGAGTGCTGCCACACTTCAGACTGAAAGGCAGATTTGAGAGGGAGCAAGCAAAATAGAAACCTCAGGGCTGGTAAAAAACTTCAGTGTAGGTGGGTGAGCAGGGAGCTCAGGAAGTAACACAGAGAAAGCTGTAAAAGAAGCAGCAGATTATCAAAACAGTATGGCTTTTTTGTGGAAGCAAGACTAAAGTAATTTTTTTGCAACTGAAGGAAATATTGGAAATGTTCTGATCTTTGACAACCAAGTGAAAAAGTGTATTAATCTGGCTTGAACCTAATGTCATTAAAAGCTAGTTTTATTGGACGTCTCTTGTATCTTCCTCCCTCTTCCCGTTTTCCAAACCAGAATACAGAATGGGCAAGGAAGAAGGAAGAGACAAAAGCCACAAGATTTTGTTTTGAAGAGTTTCAAACAGATGTTCTCAGACAAAGCATAGGTATTACAACTAAACTTTTTACTTTTGAACCATGCAGCACATTCTTTGTGTGGATGAAAGAAAATGCTCTGCAGTAAAACCTGTCCCCTGGGACATGGACAGCACTGCTGTCAGGAGCTGGAGACCTTAGAGATATTTGCTCTAGGATAAACAAATAAGGCTGATGCACAACACAACCAAGATGCTTCCCCCAAATAAAACAACCATGCAAAACTCACCACTCTTAGCAAATTCCGCCGCTCTTTGAAGGTGGCACAGCACCCAAGGATGCCAGTGACCATGACCACCACCCCAGCCACCACCAGGATATAAGCAGTTGCAGAGTATGTGCTGGAGGAGAGCAGGCTGATGTAGTCACTCTTCTCAGCCAGGGTCCAGGTGCCCACTGCCATCACAGCCCCACCAGCCAGCTGGGGAGAGAGAGAAGCAGGCAAGTGAAGGGTGTCTGAGGCATGAACTTCCTCACCTCCCAGAGCAACTGGACAGGGACAGCAGGATGTACCACAGCTCCATCAGCTACCCAAAGATGATCTACATTAAAGGATGGACTCACTAGGACTGGAGCAAGTCCTGAGCTTCAAGGCACCCAGATGAGCACCCCAGGCAGCCTGAGATGGAAGCTATCTAAACCATCTACCTGTGTACAGCAGTTCATACTCAGACCAGAGTCTTCCCAAATCTAGCCACAATGGGTTTTGTCAAATCTGTATGACCAACCTGACTGGCTGTGGGAGTCCAGGACATCCCTCTGGCTGGCCTGGCTCGTTTGAAACCATGGCAGTGGGCTCGAGGACCTTGGCAGGGAGTCAATAGCACCTGTGCCTTTGATCTCAGCCCATGGGAAAA
>VZTT01065037.1:93587-113083 GCA_013400855.1 Buphagus erythrorhynchus | reverse complement strand
GCAGGACAGAAAGAAAATGTTATAGGTAAGAAATAATAAACAACCTTGAGTAGCACAAGCTACGCATCCTGACTCCTTCTTCAAGGCACGGGCTGGGAAGAAAGATTTTCCCAGATCTTGGGGTCATCCTAACCCCGAGATCTGACAACTGGCTAACCTCTAACCTTTGTAGCAAGTGAACACAGAGAACCCAACCACATCCCTAGCAGTTCCCTCTCTTCTAAGCCTTCAGCTTCCAGAGGGTTTTAGGCAGCTTCTGGTAAATTCAGACAGTTTTCCTTAAAGGTCTGACCTGGACACTCCATTGCTCTGTCCCACGCACCAAAGTAAAACACAATCCTTTGGCATCAGTAACTTTCCCAGTGGAAAATATGACTCTAAGAAGCTCTAAAGTGGATCAGCTGCAAGAAGATGTGTGCCATCTGCCAGCACTCCCTCTGCCATTTTGAGAGGAGGAATGGCAAGACAGTGGAGCCCTTAGGCTCCTGGAAAAAGTAAACCAGGTGAAAAATCAAGGCTTATTTTCAGGCTTCCTGTAATTTTCTGTATTTGGTAACATGACCTAGAAACAGCCACGTGCTACAGTGTCAAACCGTAACTTCTGCAGCCTGGGCAGCCAAGCCCGAGGGGTGACATTTCACCCAACAGGACAAAGGCTGTGTCCTACTGACATCAGCACTTCTTCCCAAAGACTTCATCAAGCCCAAGATTTCTGCACCCCTGACACCAAAACTGCAGTGCCATCTCAGTGCCTCTGACACAGACTGAGTTTTCTTACCCAGAAAAAGAAGTTGAAGATGAAGAGCAGGTACTTCAGACAGATAGTCCCACATGTTTCCTTCTTTTCTGTATACTCACGCATCTTTCTGGATCACCAAGTTCCTAAAAAAAAAAAACAAACAAAACCTGAAGAGCTTGAGTGAGCCAGTCCTCACACCACTTCTCCCAGAAGGCAGCATTACTACTGTCCTCCTGCAACGTCTAACACTTACAATCTTTTGCTGAAGTAGGCCGGTGAAAAAATCATTCAGCTGACTTCAGGGATACAAGACAGTATTTGCTCATATAAACAGCTCTTATATCCATTTGGGTGACCCTCACACAAGATCTTGCACAATCCCAGGCCTGTTCTCCAGAAAATCCCAGTGTGGCTCCTCATTACAGCCTGTAGCTGCTGTTCTGAAGGCGGCAACATAAACCTTGGTCTCTGATATTTATGGAATAATCTGTCTCCAAAGAATATTATTTTCTCTCTGGCATTAGTTACAACTGCCTTAAATAGATCCTTCTCCAAGTTTGGGCTATTTTTGATCTCTACAACTGTAACTGGGAACACACTTGTTATATATTCAGATGTCCTATCCTTTTTGAAACCTCAGCAGTCTGCTGGAGTAATTAATTCTCTTCTTCACTGCTTACTATCCATGGCCCTTCTCACTGGCTAGCTGTCCCCCAGGGCACTAAGAGACTGTCCCAGCTACTAAGAGGAAGAAACACAACCCTTGGCTCAGATGATCTGACAGTATAAAATGCCCCTGCAGAAATGTAAGGAATGGGGTTTTGTTGTGAGTCAGTCCCAGTGCAGTGTTACAGATCTGCTACACCCTGGAGCATGTTTCTCAGAAGTGGGTCTGCAGTAAGCACAGCTCCATGTTACTTCACTGCCTGTTGTTCAGACCTCAAAGTCACAACTTCTCAAAAAATATTCTCATCACTGCCTGATCAGGAGACAGGACAAAAGCACTACCCAGAGTATTGCTGCCAGCATCGCCTGTGTGAGGCAGGATGCAGAAGTGCAACCAAATCCTCACCACTTGCATTCAATTAAAAACTCATCCCTTTCCTCCCACACCAGCCAGCAAGGAATGATGCAAAAAACAGTGTGCACCAATAGAGTGCAATGTTTTCCTACACCTGCAATTACCCTGGAAGCAGGCAGGCAAACAGCCTCTACATTTTTCCAGAGGCATGGAGTCCACACTTAGTTAAATTACAAAATTTCTTCACACAAGTGGTACAAGGTCCCTCAAGGGACTCACTGCAGCTGCACCCAGCCAGAGACTAATCTACCTTGGCGGAACACCTGACAGCAAAGAAAGTGAGAAACAGGTACACACAGCCAGGCTACATCAGGTGACTATTAGCATTATCTTTGCCACCACACTTGTAATATCTGGCTTTAGAGTCAGATGAACCAAGGCTGGGAACAGCAGTTGCCCATTCTGCAGCATAACTGTATTTTATTTGCAGGAAAATATTTCCTTGTGCTTCATGCCAGCCCACTCAAAAGCCCCAGCCAGGCCTGTGCTTTAGAAACTGCCAAATGAAGCTAACAAGGAAAGCAAGAGTGTGAACATGCCAACAGTCCCACCCATGCCCATCCCCATTTCACAAGAAAACATTTTTCTCCAGAATAACATCTGGCAACAGCAGTTGGCAACAGAATGCTGCTTCACTGGCAAAGGCAGCAGCTCTGAGATGGTGGCACAGATCAAGGAGAACAACTCTCCACAGTTATCTCCAGAAGAGATCAGAACCTCCAGCAATGCTCAGATTAATTACCATGTTGCAGCACAAAAGGGCCCCGGGCTTTGGGAAGGAATGGATGCTGCTGGTACTGTATGCACTGACCAGGCTTGCAGATTCTCCATGAGAAGACGCCCCAAGAACACAACATTCATGGAAGGTGACAGATTTACAGTTCCCAGAGGCTTCATTAAGCCACAGAACAAGAATGGCAGCAGCAAGGCAGCCACACATGCCTGCACGACTCAGAACAGGCACCTCAGCCCAGATCTGAGAGATGCCTTCCAGTAACAGGTCTTCTGCTCACCCCTTCTACTATCAGGGCTGTATGTAGAGGAACGTGCACTGCAGGCTTGCAGAGACTGACCAGGGGATGATAACCATGCTTTCTGTCCCTAGGCTCCTTGGCCCAGTTTCCCTCTTGCTCCTGAGCATTTTAGGAACCTTCCTTCCTTCCTCTACATATTGCCATAGAGCAGGTGCTGGGCCCTAGCAAAGGATACTAACTTGTCCCTCCTTCTGATCCAAGAGCTCAGAAATCCCAGTCACAGCTCCATCTTGTCCAGGGTGAGGACTGGGCAGACACACAGCCGAGACTGCACTTGCATCAGATGACAGTCTGAAATCCCCCAGGGCTGCAGGTCCTGCTCCACCCAGCACTGGGTACAGGCAGCCTGGCTTCAGTGCTGGCAGGAGAGGATATGCCTATTTCCAGAAAGCTGGCAGGGAACAGCTGCAGGTTTATAAAGCAGGGTGAATCACCAGGGATGGCAGACCATGAATCAGAAAGCAATCAGGGCTGTCTCCTGTTTGATCTATCCTTCCTAGCCAGGAGCAGAGCTGATGGCACTGGCTGCCTCTGCATGCTTAATGACTCACCCAGCCAACTATTCAGGGAAAGGAAGCTCTCTAGACCCTCTTTTTGGAAGTCGAGTTTGTGCTCCTTGCCTCACACAGGGTGATCTGCTGCCTCCCATCACCTGCAAAGACAGGGTCAGGCTTCAGGGAGCTATCCTGGTCTTCTGGGAAAGCAAGTGAGGGCAGGAGACTACAGTGAAATGCTTTTCCCAAGGATTCATGGCAGCGGGAGGGGGGAGCCACAATCTGCTTCCCAGGTTTAGGGTCACTTCAGGCTCTGAGCCTCATGGTCCCAAAAAGCACAGAGGTGTTGATCAGTGTCAGAGCACCAGGATGAATATGAGGGCCTCATCCTGAATTCACTGACATACCCAGGATCTCTTGCCTTCAGTCATCCTTATAACAAACCCTCAGAACTGACATGAATCACTCTTGAAACTGGACAAGAAGCAGCAACAGTAACTAACACACCTAATTCTGTTCTATATTAAGACACTGAGGCAAAAACCTGTTCTGAATCATTATCAATAATTACAAACGAGCTCTCTGATGAACAGGAAATGGCAAGCTCTACCACAGGACTATATTTACAAATACATAAAAACATATTAATTAAACATGAGCTTCATAATGGGAAGTACTTTGCTAACTGAAAGAGTGGTTAGAAGATGAAAAGTACTTGCATAAGGAAATTTACTTGGTCGAGTCCAACAGACAGGAGCTCCATCAGCAAGTTAAATTTCAGCAAGCAATCAAGGAATACAGGCTGTGAAATTTAGTCACACAATGGAAAGCAGTATTTTTATGGACGTCACGAGAATCAACAAGGGGTTCCTACTATGCCCACATACACTGCAACAGAAATGACAGAGAGAAATAATTCTCTAGGGAAAACAAAATGCATTAAGTTGAGAGGAAAAAACAAGTGACAGAAACTGTAGATGAAAGGGAGGAGTAGCAGTCTGAAGATTAATTCAAGAAACTGAGAGTTGAACAGCTTGAATCCAGCTTTCCACCCTGACATAGACTTGGGCAAGTCTCTCAGTCTGACTCTTGCCTCTCTCTTCCTCCCCAGTGCAAGACCCTCATCTTTCTCTAAACCGAGTGAGGATGTGCAGAGAAACTCTGCTGATGGAGGAATGCCAGCTGAGAGGCATGATAGGCTCCAGGTGATTGACAAATTGGCAAAAGCCCCACAGCAACATGATTTCACAGACTCAAAAGTGCTTTTGCCAGCAAATATTATTTCAGCCAGTGAACTGGAACAACCTCTTTCATGATTAGTAAAATACATACTTATGCTGAGAGGAATGCCTGGTAAAACAATTTTGGCAATAATTTTTGAGGCTTGCTGGTTCAAATACATCAGAGATTGAGAGATGCTAATAATGAAGTATATGACTAACAGTGAATAACAGTGCAATAACAGTGAAGCACGGAGGAACTTATGCAAACATCTCAAAAAGATAAAAAAGGTAAAGAGTGAGCTCATCCTGCCCTGTGTGACTGCAAGCCACAACCTCCTAGGAGGGTAAGAATACACAGTGGATAACTACCAGGCAAGGCTGAGATCACGTCAAATGTGAAACCATTCCATGATCTGATTTTCTTGGGCTCTCATCCTGCTGTGACTGAACCCTTAGGACAAACCAGACCACAAGAACTCACCAGAAGTTGAGCAGTATGGCTCCAGTTCTGGATGCTAAGCATCTGGGAACACAAGCACTGCACAGACAACTGCAAAACTTAAAACTTCAATGGCAGGACTTGCTCTGCGTGTTCCACACACCACACACCACACCACACCACTGTATTTTTCTTTGCAGACCCAAAGGCACACACAGGTATGCACACACAGCCCAGCTCAGAAAGTATATGCCATGCACACACACACTCCTGCTGGACAGACATTCATTTAGTCATCCCAGACACTGCTTGGTACATTTGCCTCAACTTGCACAGTAACAGCACTTAATTAAACAGCAAAGAAAGCCAGGCTTGCAGGCTTTTTCTGCACAACCTGCCCTAAAGCAGCATCTGGCAGATGGGGAAGAAACAATGCCAAAGCAAATTAATAGCTCCCAGGCCATTAAAAGTATCATTATTTAAAAGTTTTGATTTTTGAGTGATAGCAAGCAAATTGGGATCCAACACATCAGTGACAACTATTCCACAGATAACTCATACACCACAACTTTCATAATTTCTAACATCTTTGCCAAAGCACACAAGAAAGACTTGCTCCAGGAAATCCCACTGCACCTATACTGTAACAAAAGTGCAACCACTGGGCACACTGCTGGCCTGGAGGGAAATGTTCCACTGGAGACTATCTGAGCTGGGCCAGATAACCCTGGCAGCCATCAGCAAACAAAGCAGACATCCTTCCCTTGGTATGTGCAGTGCAGGTGTGGGCCAATAACTCTAATCTTCAGCAAACTCACTGACATTCTTTGTCAAGGCTAAACTCCAGCCTTTGAAAGCATGACCTCTCTTGAGTTCCCTCTGTAAGATGAAAACAGTACCACTGATGCTTTACCTACCTACCCCACTGAACATCCTCAGAAAGGGCCTCCAGCTGCTTATTGCCTGCCAGAAAGCAGCTAAAAGTCATTTAAGCAAGGCCTTCCCAGGAGAGGGATTCTAAAGCTTGCAGGTAAAGAGCTCAAATTCACACTGTATGCCATTATCCACCCCAAATTGATAGCCAACATGGATCAGCAGTCTTGACACTGACCTTTCACCACCAGAGCAGGTGACAGCACCAGTGCAAATGTTCAGTCCTCTTCAAAGGCTTTCTTCCACTCCCTCTTTTCTTGCTGGCTCTAGTCTGCTCCTGGATAAATCCAGCAGAAAGCTGAAGGAAAAAAGAAGAGAGATGCAGAGAATCATGAACTATGCTAAAGACTATTCTGAAACCAATATATGATTATATGCTTTGCCATCAAGTCCTTTAAGTAGAGAGCAGACGATTTCAGAATACACCTTGTGAACGCATTTGATTAAACTGCAAAGCATGCATTGGATAACAGGGAAGAGCTAAACTGCATCAGTGGGGAGCATGAACATCTTCTGCTGGTAGAAAGCTGTCAGAACAGGTTTGTATTTACTGCTGCATCCTGTTAATGCTGCTATCAATTCTGTCAAGGCTGTGTACACAAAATGACAGTTCATTCTGGTGCAAAAGGCCTGAAAGCAACTCCATGAGAAAGCCCAGGAAGATCCTTCTGTGCAGTGCAAAGCCCTTCCTGGTGTTAGTGCCTTGAAGTGATCAAGTCTTCAACCTGGTCATGGGCAACCCCACCCTCCCTCCTTCCTCAGTTCTCCCTTCTGATGAAGCCATGTAGCCACTGACAGCCACACTCCAGTCACAGGATTCATCCCATCAGGATTCAGTCATGGCAAGCAGGTTGTGGCTTTCTAGCAGCACAGTGGCTTCCAACTCCTCCTGTTTGTTGCCCACACTGAGTGTACCAGTGCAGAGACACTTCCCCTAGGCTGTCAGTCACAACACCTTTTTAGAGAGATCCTCCAGTGTAGCCAACACATGGCAGAGCAACAGGCTGAGGGCCCTTGCTAGCACTCCATCCCTCTAACCTTGGCATGTCATCCCAAGGCTTGTCATTTCTGTGGAGGCAGCTAGGCTGCATAAGGCTGCTGTACTGGAAAATGGCCTCTAGCATCCCCTTTCCCCTGCTTCTCTAAGGCAGAGGGTCCCAAACTTTTTGCAATCGCTTGTACTGCCACAACCTCATCCATCATCCACCTTCATCCTACAGCAGGCAGCTCTGAATCTCCCTGCAAGGCTTTCACTGGCACTGCAGGCAGCAGGATGGAAGGGGAGGAGAATAACAAGTCTTCCTCCTCAGCCTGTTTGGATACTGAATTAATGATCCTTTGATCTACACCATGACACCAACTTACTTCACAAAGTAAGCCTGAGGCTTGAGCTCCTATCTACTGCCCATAGAGAGATATGGAAGCTGTAATACTTCCTGACTTGCCTGGGTGGGATAATGGAGCATTTGAAAATCACCTGGGAAGAGATAAGAAGGTACTTTTTATTAGCAGATCAAATTTAACAATCCCTAGCCATTTTAACTTTCTCTTATGTTCAAGTAGGGGGTTCCTGCAGGCTCTACCTAGCACAGTATGGATGACACACCTTCATCTATAACCAGCTTGGATTACCCCTGCTTCCATTCCCTATGAAAAATGATGCCAATAAGAGCCAGAAACTTGTTGATTCACATTACCACACAGCCTCTAGACCATAAAAACATCTCTTCAGAGAAACAAGTGAAAATTCTGTTTCTTGTGCCACCGGAAAGCAGGCCAAATAAAGTTCCTGGGTTCATTAATTAAAGATCAGATAAAGGAACTTTCTGAGGAAATAGGGAGAGGAGAAAAGGCACAGCAATAGTTCTTAAGCATCCTCCTCAGGCTGGGCCCAAACTCTCCAACACCAGCCCTAGTGCCCTGCCCTTTATTCATCTGCTTCACGCAGCTCCCACGCTCCTGGCTTTTCAGAAGGGAAAGCTGACCCAAGGCACAAAGCTCAATGTTTTGCTTTCCATCTCAGCATGTTGGAACATGCTGCAAAGTCAAGGTACTTGTGCCTAGGGCTGGGGAGAATGCAAAACACAAGTCAGACATCCATGGAGGAGGAAAAGAGCCTTCTAAGGAACTGCCATTTAAATTTGGGGAGGAGAGGGGGGGCAGGTACACAGAACAGATTTTGGTCAAAACCCCTCCTGCTTGACCCTACCTCTTGACTGGGAGAGCACTTTTCCAAATAGCTGAGAGGGGGTAAGTAAATTCCCATTCTGGGAGTCTGGGAGGATCTCAAATCAATACTCTGTGTCCAGGCAACATCTCCACGGGCACATGACAGCCCTGCTGCCACCCCTCAGGATGCTTGCCAAATCCCTCCCTTCTTCTGCCCTGGCTCAAGATGCTGTGTCTTCCCTCAAGAGAGATGTAGCCCCCAAACTCCTGCTAATTTTGATGAGAGCCAGGTATCCAGAGAGGAGCTGCATGCCCAATACAACTGAGCAGTCACCTGCTCTTTTGAGACAAGAGCTGTCTCTCCAAACAAAAGTGCTCAGCCCTCTCACTCATATTTTTCAAGACTGTTTACTCCCCAGGGGAGGGGCTTACTGAAGCATAAATAACAATAAGCATAAATTTCAAACTCAGCAAGGATTTACACGTTCAGCACCACCCACATACCTGCAAATTAAGTGTTTTATGAGGGAGTTAGCCAAACTGGGTGAGGGATCCTTGAGGATAACAAGGACCTTGGCATAAAACCAATTTTACAACCATTAAGAAAAGAAAGCATGAGAGAGAAAGATAAGAGTGATCGAGCGTGCCTGGGACTGTGTGTCTGTACCCTAGCACTGTTTCACTACAAAGCAAACAAAAAACCCTTCCCTGACAAAACATTCAGTCAGCCACAAGCTGAGAGCACAGAGCCCATGTCTCCTGCTCCCAGAAGTGGGTAAGCAGGGAAGCAAGTAGCCTCCCCAAGCACCTAGTCCCCATCAGGAGCTGGAGGGCAGACAGAGACCGGCACCCACTGTGTGACCAAGGGAAACTCCTGCTGCGTCAAACAACATCCTCTTGTATCCCATAAGGCCTCCTTATCCCGAAGGATCCCAAAGCACTTTACGCTATTTATACACAGGAACCACTTGACTAGTCATTGAACTGAGGAGTGGAACAACAACCCTCTCTTTTCTCTCACTGGAAGCAGCAGAAATCAGTGCCTGGCTGTGTTTGCAGAGAGCTCATAGCAATGAGGGTTTGACACAACAAGGAGCAATAGTTCAGATAGGTCAGGGTCAGCCAACAGAAAAGGCAAATTCTTCACTGCAGCCTACTATTGGTATTTTAAATTCTATTTTCCCAACTCTGTTCACAGGCATTGTGGGGTTCTTTTTGTTTGGGGTTTTCTTTTCCTTTTTTTTTTAAGCAGGGCTTTGTCTATGGTGGAGAATTTACCAGTAGCATTAAACCACATTTCTAAACAAAACATTTTGTGCCGAATCAGCTTTCTGCCTGATCCCTTCCTATTCATTATTTTCCTATTCATCCCATTCATTTTGAGTCCAGTGCTCAGAAGCGAAGCCACTGGGTTCTCAGTGTTTTCAGAGAGTGCTCACAAAACCTCCCTGCCCTGTAGCCATTGCCAATACTAGAACCAAGTCAACAAGCACTAAAAGTCCTGGGAAGATAGAAATCCTCCCAGCCTCCACAAAGCCTATTCAGGCAATTCTGTACACAAATTCAAAGTGCTCTCCAAATAACGTAGCCATGATAACAATTTTTTCACTCTCTACAAAGAGTTGGGTTTTTACACAGTGGTTTGAGTTGAGGGCAAAGACTAACCAAAGAACACATGCTGCATTGTAGCTACTACACACTCAAAATTTGGCTGCAGTTCTCAGTGCAGTTTTGTTGCCTACAAATCTGTACATTGAAAAGGTGCTCAGGTAAAAGCCAGTAGATTTTCTACCTCCCCACAGTATCAGGTGCATATCCCATGGCAGACTGCCATTTTCACTGCACCAAACTCACAAACAAATCACGGGGCTAAAAATCGCACTGTCAAAAACATACGTAGCAGTTTTTGAGAGGGCAGGCAATTGGTGTGTCACCATAAGGTACATTTCTAGCCTCTCAATCACACAGTATTCTACAATCTCAGTGCCTGAAAGATCCTCTGCCTCCTCAAAGCACCCCAATAAAGAAAAAAGAGAGCAGGTTATAATAGGAGCACAGAGAGATTAAGTGCTTCTCCCAGCAAAGAGAAGGGGTGAATTTGCCCTCCTCAACATCCATCCTCCAGCAGCGAAGCTGTCCTGTCTGCTGGAAGACCAAGGCAGAACACAAAGCTATAAACCACAAAGTTTTTAAGTTATTTGTTAGCACTGCCTTGCCTGTGCCCAAGACACCTGACTGCAAACAGCACAAAGCAGCACAAAAACCCATACCAGCTTTAGCTTTCTTACAAAACTTGTTTTGTTTTGAATGAGTTGCTCCTGTTCTCACTTTCTGTGGTGCAAACAAGCAAAGTAAGTCTCTAGAGTCATCTTTCCCAGGCAGCCTGCCTCAATGTGAACTCCACTAAAATAATATTTTAAAAGCAGTTGACAAGGGATTTGGCAGTGGAAACCAAGGTTAACATTCTTACTGCTTCAGACCTGTTGCTGATTAGCTCAGGACTGGTGCCAGCCATGTCAGAGAAAATCTCTGAGCATGTCAGCAGGGGAGCAGGTACCTGCAGTACCAGGAAGAGGGTGATGCACTTTGCAGTGCCCTGGCACACTGACAGAAAAGGGAACATCATGCAGACACAACGGGGCAATAGCAGCTCTCATCTCATTGTGGCAGCCACAGATGCCAGTGACAACTTCAGGAGCCTCCCTTTCTACCCAGAATATCTTCATGTGGGAACACTCACACCTGGAAATACCCACTTTGCTAACAGAAGCATCAGGAATGGCCAAAAAATCTCTTCTGACCATCAATCCTTATATACCCCCAGTAACACTGTCTCTGGAGGTGCTCTGAAGCGGTCACTGAACAATCTGAGGAGTTATATTCCTCTCCACAGCTAAAATCACTTTATTAGACTCAGATCAAATATCAAACACAGTCAAGGGCAATTAAATGGCATTTCATTTCCCAGAGCTGTAAGTCAAAGTTCATAGGAGCTGTCTCTCTCCTGTTGCTATAGGAGCAGCGCTGGAAACAATGCTCAATCCACGCTGCATAAGGCTGCCTTGAAAAGGATTGTTCTTCCAGTAAAATTAAACAACTCCTAGCCAAAAATAAAGCATTCCTCCCCCTTCCGCCCTGCCCTTGTGTAGCACGTTTTAATGACTCCACCAAAACCATTTATGCAGCTGTTTTTGGAGCAGCCTGTGAACTTGACCGGGAGGCACCAGCATGTGGATAAACAACCCAGAGGCAAGGGCTGCCCCCAGGGAATTACTTACTGGCCCTTCACCAGGCTGGCACCAGGAGACAAGATACAAAGAAGTCCCTGGTTCCAGAGCAAACACACCATGAATCTCCAAAGAAAACCCCCAGCCCCATGCCAACAAGGCTTCCCTGAAACGCCTTGCTCTGCCGGCTGCATGGGGAGCTGAGCTTGTTCTGGTCAAGCAAAGGCACAGGCAAAGGGCAGCTCCCCTCGAAGGGTACAGAGCCATAGTCAGTACAGCAACTTTGGCAGGTCTGTCTCAGTGTACATCCTGGTTCTGGCTGGCACAAAGTCAGTGCTCTCCTTAGTAGCTCATACAGTGCTGTGGTTTGGATGTAGTATGAGGAAAATGTTGATAACAAACATGTTTTGGTTGTTGCTAAGTAGTGCTTACTCTAGATCAAGGACTTGTCCGTTTCCCACGCTCTGCCATTAAGGAGGTGCACAAGAAGGGAAGGAGCATGGCCAGGAGAGCTGATCCAAACTGGCCAAAGGGATGTTCCATACCACAGAATGTCAGGCTCAGGATAGAAACTGGAGGGAGTTGGCCTGGAGCTGCCCATCACCGCTGGGGACAGGCTATGGAGTTGTGTTGCGCATCATTTGTGTTTCATGGGGTTTCTCTCCTTTTCATTACTGCTATTTTTATCATTAAAATGATTACTACTATCATTATATTTTTACATTGGTTCAATTGATAAATTGCTCTTATCTCAATCNACCTGTCTTTTCAAACTAAGACAATAACTTTTAATTATATTATTTTACTGATTCTCCACCCCATCCCACCAAGGCAGGGGGATGAGGGATGGGTGGCTGCATGGTACATAATTGCTGGCTGGGCTTAAACCATGACAGTGTAATCATCCACTTCATTTAGAACTAGCAAGGAAAAGAAAGGGGGAAAGGATTCTAACAGATGCCAGCACAAAACAGCTGGACTTCAAACGAAGCAGAAAAATGCTGCAGGGGATTTCTCCACCAAACCACCCTCCTCTTAACTCAGCACTCTATGAAGAAGCTTCAATAAAGGAAAGCCTAAAATTACTTTGAAATTTAATCCTCCCCACAACCATCCCATCCACCTTGGAAGTCAATTTTTAAGTCTGGAGGAACCATTATCATCTCATCTGATCTCCTGTTATTTTAAAGGTTAACATTTAAAGGCTAAAAGTAGCTCAGTCTATATTCTACAGTAGCACATTCTACCTTGGAATAACCCTCAAACACCAAGAAGACTCAAGAACACTTCAGGAGATGAGAGAAACCATACTTTGTTCCCTCAGGAGCCTCTAAAAATATAACTGGCACATCCCCAGCATTAAGACTTCTTTGAGCTCAGCAGAATGCAGCAGAGCACTTTGCTCTCCATTGCTGGGCAGACTCATTATCCATCTTTCAATTCATCCAATTCCATTAGTGAGCAGGAGGAGAAAAGCAGTCCATAGCATGGCTCAGTTGTAGATCAAGATTCTCAGTAAATCCTTATGCATTAAAAGCAAAACATACCCAAGAGAAAATCCAAGAACAGCACAGTCAAAAGTTTCTGAAGAAACTGAGTCACTATCTTCAATCCTAAATGCTCACTGTGAAAATGAGGTCCCTCTAGGATAGACAAGGATAGAGGAACCCAAAAAACAAAACTTATGTCTTGCTTTTGAAGAAATTAGAAAAAACTCTAAAATCCATGCTGGAAATAACCAGGTCAATTCTAGCACAGAAAATATTCCTCCTATTACTCACCTCAGCCAAAACAGTGTTCTAGCTCCAGAGCAGGATAATCAAGGCAGAGGGGACCAGAGCTGGCCACACATGGTTATCAGTGTCAAAAATTATGAGAATACTAGTTATCCACAGCAGTTGTGCACTCATACATAGGGAAATCAGCTTCCCACTTATCCGCTCGTAAATCTGTTGATAAGAATCACATAGATGTAACTAAATAATTTATTTTGGATACTCTCACTGCTCTCGTCTAAGGTGTCTTCCCCCTCCCTTTTTCTTTTCTTAAAAGATTGTTAAAATTCCTGATGAAGTAGCAAACAATAAAACTCTTTCTTTCTACAGGGGGGTTCTCTTCCACATGGAGACAATTGCAGCCAAAGTAAAGCTCATGACACCAGTGAAAGCAGAGGTTTCCCTCTGCAACTGTCTGCTTTTCCCTCCTCCAGGCTTCCAGCAGCACACCTGTAAATCAGGATCCACTTCCACAGTGCCTGAGGGCAAACAGCCCAGTGAAGTCAGCAACCAGGATTTTGTCCAGGTCTAAGCATAGTGATTTAAGTCCCTTTTTAACTTCTGTGTCGGACACACTGCATGCACCAGAGGTAAGCCCTGGGAGTGCACAATGGACAGAACAGGCTTTTGTTTGGCTCTCCACAGCCCATTTCTGAGGCTGAGCACAGCCTCATTCCTCAAACATGAGCTCAGCCAGACACCTGCACTCTTCCCCTGCCCAGCAGAAGGAAAAAACCCAGACAACTGGGACTCAAAGGTGCAGGAACCAGCCTGACAGTTCTTCCTCCCCAAATACAGGAAGAGGTCCTCCCAATAACAAGAAATATGTCCTTTTAAAAACCCTCCAAGGGGACAAGATACACTGGAGACCGCACCAAATGTATCCTCAGCTCCGGCAGACCTCTTGCCTGTAGCCAAGTCTCTCAGCAAAGATGGAAGAGGGCTACTCCACATAGCAAGAGGCAACCTGAAACCAACACAGGTCAATTCCTCAGCAAGTGGTACTTCCACATAGGACTGGACTCACTCTTTCTATGCCTCAACAGCCAAAATCACAAGCATGAAGCCCAACACTTTCCCATCCACACATTCCTTGACCACGAGACTCTTTCTGCTCCCACGTGTGCCTGTGCCTGGCTTCTACACTCACTGTACACCCCTGTGATGGCACACACAGCTCCCATCACCTCCCTGGGAGCTCTGCATGGAGCTTACAGGGACCATGGAGAAAAAGAGCCAACCATCTCTGTTCCCAGGGCAGTGTGGGGGTGAGATGTGGGATATGAATTCCTCCCTTCTGGATTCCACCAAAGCTAAGAAGAAATACTGACATTCAAAAGCCATGACTCACGCATGCCTTGCCAGGCACTACAAATGTCCTGCTCATTGGCTGGCATGCCAGAAATGTCAGCATGGCTGCCATCTGCCAGTTGGCTCTGATAGAAGACAAATTTGACCAAAACCACCCTTCCTCCTTATTTTCTTTATTGTTGCAGCGTGGTGGACAATGAGGGTCAGAGTACTCCCTAAAAACCACAGAGGCATTGTGGCTGCTACTCTAGCAGATAACAGGTCAGCGACACACTCCAGACAAAACAGAAACCTCTCCCACAATAATTCCTACCTCCCACAGTAATTCCTACCTCAAACCACTCTTGGTCCCAGTTTCAACTGAATTTCATTAGTGAAGGAGCCAGTGAATTCATTGTTCATGCTCCAGCTATGCTAGTAAGTCATATGCTTGTACTGAAAGAGCTGCCAAGGACTACTTTCAGTCTGTGTTGAGCTGACTGCACTCCTGTCTGAGATGCACCTATCAAGCTGTACAGCACTTCTCTGGCTGGGACTGGAGAGTCCAGCAAGATCAGCAAGATCCAAATGCAGCCCACACTCCAAAACACACCTGTTATTCCGCCATGCAATGCCAATAGTGCAAAACAGTAATCATCTGCTTGATGTTTCTCCTGTCCACTTCTTCCCCATAGGAGCAGAAGTGTTCCACGGTGAGGTATCAGAAACGTTTTCACCTCGTCCATTTGTACAGCACAGCAGATCTTTCTCCCACCGCTTCTCCAAAAGGTGTTTCTTCCTTTAAACCCATCCCTCTCCTACAGTGGCAAAGGCACCTGGGAAACGTGCTGCAAATTTCAGCCCAACTCCACCATTTTTTAAGAGTGTACATCTTCCACATCACAGCTACAAGGACAGATTACACCAAAGCACAGGCACTCACCCTTACAACTCTTTCCACTGCCACAGCTCCCCACTGTTGCTTTCTTTCTTATAAAAGTAAAGAAAATCTGGGTTGAACAAGTGAACTTTGCTCCTTTTGTATTCAGATCTGGCACCAGCCACAGATAACAAACAATGGTCAATGCCAAATATTTGATGTCACCAACTTCTGCCTCGGCTTTTCTTTATGAAGCTTCATTAACGCCGCCAGGAACAACCTGTGGGTCTGAGCAACATCGTCTCTTGCACCTCCCCTCCCAGACATCTCATTTCCAACTCTCTTAAGAGGCCATGCCACACCCCGCATCCTCCACACTCCCTCTCTGGGATGCACTCACCTCAGCAGGTAGGAGAGGTGGCTCCACGGCAGCCTACAGGGATGCAGGCAGTGCAACATCAATCAAGAGTTGTATGCACAGTGTGTATCTGCTTGGCTGCACCCTGCAGACTGTGCCTGTAGATCAGCACGTAATTGAATTTAAACAGCTGCCAAGGACCCTCCCTCAACTGTTGCAGAACAGAATTCCTGATGTCCTTCCTTATCCCACTAAACCAGTATCATGCATCCAATAATGTCCACCACTACTGGCATCAAAAGCATGCATGAAATACAAACACACACACACACACATCATGGCATTAATTCATGTTTGCATCCTTCTAAGGAGCTGGATACACTTTCAGTCCCACGTTGAGCTTATTGCACTCCAGCCCTACAGAGCTGCATAGCAGTTTTCCAGCTTGGACTGGAATCATAATGACCTGATCAGCACAAGAAACTCAGGCTAGAAACATGGACCAAGCTGGTCACATCCAAATGCCCAGACCCTAAAACATACCTCTTACTCAGCCATGAAATTCCAGGAGTGGAAAATAGTCATCACCCTCTAGCTCATCTTGCCAAGTCCTGGCCAGCAGCCAGGACACAGGACTTAGTAGGACTCCCTGACTCCACTCCCCAGGATCCCAGGGTGCTGAGATCACAACCAGAGGAGTCTAGCAGGCAGGACAGAAAGTAGCACTGAAGGGAGAAGCCCATCAGCAGTGCTGCTACTACAGAGCAGATCCCTGCCAAGAGGGCTTGGTAGCCAACAGCTTCTGTGCTGTGGGGAGGGGTGGAATGAGGCATTCTCCACAGAACTGACAGAACACCTCATCTCTGTTCCACACACCTGCCATTCCTCATTTCTCCCTCCACACCCTGGCTTCAGACACAGGGTAGCAGTGAAAAGCACGTTTCTCAAAGACGGGGAAGATGGTCACCATCCTGAGGAAAAGCTCTCTCAAAATGCTTGTACAAAAGAGGACGGGAAAAATGGGATGATTTTACAGTGACACTGTTAATTTCATTTCAGCTCTGCTGTGGCAAAAGAAAAATCACATTCAGAGTCTGGAAGGCAGGATGAGCAAGTGAGAAAGGAGGAGACCTGGTCTACACCCTTAGGATCTTGAAGGTTTTTAAACAACCAGGGAGACTTAGGCTTCTGTTCCTCAAAGCCAGAGAAGCTGACATGAGCTGTCATTTATAGGAGCCCCCCCGCTCAGGCTTCCCATGACCTCAGCTGTCAGTGCACACGCTCAGGGAGAGCTGGAGATAACCCACTGTTGAGCACAAGGGCAGAAATTAGAGTTGAGGAGTAGAACATCCTCTCAGGAGGCTTAAGGAATAAGGTTGATGAGGCCACTGGATACAGTAATGGTAAACTGGGACATGAAAAAACACAGCTACCCTTTTTGTTTTACAGAGGCTGTCAATTTTTTTCTTTCTAAGCTTCTGCCTTAAACAAAAGGCACAAGAAGAATAGAGGGACAGTATGATTGCTTTATAAATGACCAAATTACCTGGAAATGCCAGACAGGATAGTCTGCCACAAACGGGTACACATGGTGATAGAGATGTCACACTAACAAACACATGTAAATACACATTTTCCTTCCATCCATAACCAATAGTTCAATGCATTCCTGAGTGAAGAAGCCAAACTACGTAGAAGGAACAAGTGAATGTGCCAGTGGATGACCTGGCTAGAAAAGACACAACTCTCTAATCAACCCCCTCAGGGCTGTCTCAAGAGCAAGGGGCTCGCTTCCTTCTGTGCATGCGTGATGGAAACAGTTCAAGCCATGATACAACTTTTATTTGTTGGGAATGATAGGCCTGATGGAAAGTTCCTAAGAGGAAAGAGAGCCCTTCATCAACCACTCCCACCTAGCATTTTTGCTTGACAAGGGAATACAAGCAGCTTTCTTCCACCTCCTTACTGAAAAATGTATCACACCCAAAGAGAGAAACCTTCAGAGGCTGCACTGAAAGTAGCAAATGAAACCCCTTTAACACACTTGCCTTGAGTTAAGAGAAATAAAATGTACGACAAGAGGGACTAACCACCTCAGACTCGAGAATAAAATGAAGTGTCACACACGGGACGTTATTTCAAGCACTCATTAAAGGTGTTTTCTTATTGTTCCCTGAAGCCAGCATACAGCAGGGAGTGCCAGGAGTTTTACATGGCAACTGGGGGAGTCATTCTCCTATACTGCAGAAGCCACAGGACAATGAACAAAAGCAACAGTTTGGAATGAAACACACTTTTTGCAGAAATACAGCATATGACCCGAAGTAAATACAGTCCAGGAACTCAAAGACATTATCAGCAAACTACAGAGCAAGGATGTGATCTGAGGTGAATTACATGGAGGAGCTCAGAAGCTGCCACCTCCTCCAGCTCACAGCTCAAGCCTCCAGCAAGGGCATCTGACACAGAAGTGCTGGCACACCAGAGCAGCTGTAGCAAAGCAGAGCCCGGGCCCACCTGTGCAAGCCAGCCTTGTGCCTCTGACAGGGACCTGTCACCAGATGCACCACATAAAGATCAAGCGATGCTACCCCAGCTTCCAACAATCCATCTCCCCACTGACCAGCTTCCTTCCAACAATCCACAGAGTGGGAACTGCCTGTCCTAGGCACACAAAATGCTTCAGAAAATATAAAAGCACTGAAACTTTTGCACTGATTTTTCTAGTTACCGTGAGCCCAGCAACAGCTCAGCCATGTCAGGAACTCTGCTCCCTCCACCACAGTCAGTCCTTTGGCAGCAATGACAGTCACCCAGGAGGACTGGGATGGACATTTTTCTGGCTCTTCAGCCTCCACAGTACCAGCTGGTAAGACCATCCATCACACCAAAAGCTTCCCTAAGAACCTTAGCAATGGCCATGAAGGTCACAATGGAAATGTGTTTTCTCAAAAGGGACTTCTTTCAAAACTGTTTGAACAAAACCACCTGTGATGGGTGATGCTATGTCAATCAACCCTTGTTCTAGGAGGCACCACACGAACCCTCAAAGCCAGGAAGTGCTGTAGGAGGACAAAGGAAGTGAAGCAGGGCAGAATTTAAGGGATGCTCTAGAGTTGCCTGAAATAAAGACATATCATTGCTAAAATTCAACAGGATACTGCAACAAGTTGATTACAAAAGCCCTCAGGAAAAGTCAGACTTTAAAAAAAAATTACCGCAGTTTATGTTCTTCACGAGAGGACAGCAAGAAGCAGCTACTTGTAAAGATTCCTCACGTCAAGCAACACCACGGTGCAGCAATAACCCACTGCCATCAGCTCCCGATCTGAGGCAGCTTCCAGAAAAAGAAGGGAACAGAACATCGCCTGGACTGCGTGGTAAACAAGCCTCGCTCTCTCCCTCCTCCGCCTCCAAAGGTCCTACAAGTCCATCATAAAGGCCAACTCGTATTTGTACAACAGGGAAATTTGACCGAACAAAAGGTGGAGGAGGGCAATAATCGTTTCACAAGATCTATGGCAACATTCAGAACACCTTTACTAATTCCGCGGGCTGTGCAAAGTTTATGACACCACCCGCAACAGGTTAAAACATACTTCTAAGAGAAAAAAAAAAAAAAAAAACAAACAACAAAGCATACAAGGGCCAAGCCCCTGCGAAGCCGTGCAATGCCATAGGGCGCTGGAGGGGGAGCAGAGCAGTGCTGCGGTGGAGCCAGGCTCAGGTGGCCGCGACCGGGTGCGGGGTGCCGGCAGGGACGGGGGGAGCGCCGGGCCCGGTGCCTCACAGGGGGCTCGGGGGCCGCGCTCGGCCCGGCTCTGCCCCGCTCGGCCCGGCTCTGCCGTGCTGCC
>VZTT01065037.1:59301-93550 GCA_013400855.1 Buphagus erythrorhynchus | reverse complement strand
GGGCCACCTCCCCCGCCCCCCGGCCGGCCCCGCTCGCCCCTCCGGCCGGGACTGCGTGTGCTCTGCGGCGCCGTCCGCAGCCTCGGCTCCTGCCCTCACGTCGCCCTTTGCATTGCCGCAGGCAGCACGTTACGGCCAACTCCAGCTGGAGCGGCTTTTTTCTTTTTTTCTAAGGCGCCAGTTAAAAGTGTTCTCCATGAAACACGCTGCCTCATCCTCCCCTTACCTCACTTGAGGCACAGCCCACGTACTGCTGTGCTAAGCAGCAGCCCTGTGCGAGGGATGCTCCCGGGAAAAAACCCGCGCCCTCTCCACGGCTGAGTGGCCTCACATGGTTTTTCAGGAGTGGGAGGAGGAGAGGAGATCTGGCAGGAAAAGGAAAGGCCAGTTTAGAACCTCCTGGGTGTTTGCCTTAACCTCTCCATGTGCCCATCTCAGAAATCACTTCATCCTTCCCAAGGAGTAAGCTCACTTTCGCTCAGAGCTGTCGGAGAACCAAGCGATCAAATAGAGCCTTAGGGGATCAGCTCGGTTGTACACTCGTGGATTTGTTGCAGGGAATAGGTGGCAGAACCTGGAAGCCACAAGAGACACCGGCCCCTGCCCAGGTCCTGGCACTCCTTGGTGGAGCCCTGGGTAGCCACCACACTGGGCCACTGCCTTCTTACCGTGTCCAGGTATTTCATGCCCAAACAGAAAACCACATAACCTCCCTGTCCCAGCAAATGGGCACGACCGGGCACAAACGCTTCCTTGGGAGAGCCTGCGGTTAAAGGCAAGATAGATCACAGGACCCCCACCTCCCCATCCTCAGTTTATTGCCAGAATAGTAGATATTTTTTACTGCAGATACTTGTTTACTTTGAGGAGACTAATTGTACCTGCTCAGGTCTCCTGTGGACTAGTATTTTCAGAAGTAGCACACAGCTACACTTGTGTTTGCAGCATCATATATACGTATACAAACATGCCCTGCAGGCTGAAGAGGCTGGAGCTGGGTTATTGTAGCCCGGCCAACTGAAATTTCCATGTGACTCATCAGCAGCCAGATAAGTAATGAGCTGAGCGCCTGCTAACAAAGTTCTGAACTGCAGGGCCGTGGGTCTATTGGCACTGAACGGGAGATTGCCAAACAGAGCATTTGAAGGTGTACATTGGGCTGTGAGATACATTTATAAATTGGAGATTAAGTACTTGGTCAATATATATATTTATAGTCTAAGCAATCAACAAGTAAAAAGATCACGAAAAGACAAACTGAAGAGGGTGACTGGACAGAAAATAATGTGTGAGTGACTGCATGATCCCCATAGCAGGAAATGGTAAATGTAAAATGTAAATGGAAATGGTCCCTTGGAGTTCAGGCTGCTGGAATAAAGAAGGCAGTAGAAAACATCTCAAACCTTTGCAATTCCTGCATTTGTCCTGTGGAAAAGCTTTAAAATTAACATTGTGGCTTAATGCTCTCTTTTCAGCCCTGTTTTGGCTTTTCAAAGAGATGCTGTCAGCTTAATCCTCTTATGCTTACCCTTAGCATATTGACATGAAACAGACAAGTGAAAGCAAAGCAGAGCGAGGTCCCTTTGCCAGCCTGCAGAGATTTGCAGGACCACGGCTGCTTATCAGAGCACCTGGCTTTTTTGCTTTTGCCCCTACACCTGACTGTGTACACAGGTGCACTGTTGCATGTGCCAGGATAAGGCTTCCCAGGCTGTAAAAAGAGTACTTTCTTGTGATGTGATTCCAAAATACTTTACAGATTATGTGCAAAAAGTCATTTGTTAATTAAGAGGCTGGAGCCAATATAGTGAATCTATCAGCCCCCAGGCAGTCTTATTTTGCATCCTCCCTTATCTCATGCCCCCCTCAGGATATCCCATTATTTGCATTTATGCTGCAGTTTCCAGCAGTCACTTACAAAGGGTGGCTGTTCCCAGAGCTTCCATTTAGAGGCAGGAGAGATTCTGACAAAAAAGGGGGATGTAGTAAAATGAAGAACTTTTTGGAAGATTCTGGTTTCATTTAGGTCTGGTATCAGACAGGCTTAAAAACTAGCAACATGCCCCTTGAGACTGTGTCTGGGTCTTCCAATAGGACATTTAATTATTGTGCTGAAAGACAACAAAAGACCTTCCAGTAATGAACCCCACCCTGCTGCTTACTGTTTTCCAAGCTCAGCCTGCTCAAATTCTGTGCCATTTTGTCATCCTTTAAACAAAAATCCACCCTTTCCTGCATACAAAAATATATGTTACAATTAACTACTTGTGCTATCAGTTTATAGCAGGGGAAATGAGTAATAATTTGTTTGGTCAAAACTGCAGAGTGATTAGTCCTGTAATGCATGAACATCCAGCTGGAGCCATGCCAGGGCACAAGGATTAAAAGCAGCCAAATTGCTAACTCTAGGGAAAAGGATGCATGGGACATTAATAAAATAAATGTTTAGTTCTATGAATACAGGTAACAAGGTGAGAACCTGTCCTCTCTGACAGCACTAAACCCTCAGACATTGGGGAAGTGTCTCCCCTTTTTCTCTTCCTGCTCTGCCTTCCCCAATCAGCTGGACTCTGGCTGCTTAAAGGAGGTGAAAAAAGACTGGAGATTAATTTCTCCTGAGACAAGACAGAAATTGTCCAAGGCATAGATTCCTGGTTAACTCTCTCCCTGCTTGTAAGACCGCCTGTGTGCCACCACAGGGGACAGGCCACTTCCTGAGCAGTGAGAAGGGAAGGTCATACTTGGATCATCAGTGATTGAAGATGGGAGCCTGAATCTCCTGCAGCACCTGAAAAAAAAAGTCTCTCACCACAATCACTTGTAAGATAGCGTTTCTTTATTGCCTGTACCATTTGCACACTAAGAAAACATACTTAAGGTTGTACATTAAAAGAACCCCATGGTTCTTGCCATTGCAGTATGACAGCACTGATAAAGGTAATACACAGAACTAGCCCATAGTTGTGTGACAGCTGTATTTCACACCTTTGTCTCGGGTGTGCTGTGTACAGAGGGTGGGAGGTGCATGTTCAGAACACCTTAGCACAGATTTCCCTTCCCAAACATTGCTTGTTGAAAACACGAGCAGTTCCCCTGGCAGCACTGTAGGTCTTACTCCAGGCTTCACACCAGCTGCCCTGGTTCCTTCAGGGCCTCTTGTATCTTTCTGATTCCCCATCTCTGGAAGGCATTAGTGCAGTTAAATGGTGTGAGCCACAGCCAGCCAGCAGTAAGGACCGAGCAGGATCTTACTACTATTAGCTCTTCCTTTTACTCAGAAATCCTGCTCCTCCAGAGAAAAACTTCCTCTTTCCTATCAGAAGTAAAGGGCACCAGGAGGAACCATGGAAATTCTTTGTAATTTTGATGGTCTGTAGATGACTCCGAGCACTTTTCCTGCCTGGGATTTTCCCAGCGAAATTTGTGCAATAAATAGACATTCAGAGTAACCGCCTCATCCCAAGAGAGGAAAGGCCATGGACAAGTACAGGCCTTCCCTATGCTGCAAGGTTTGGGGGCTGCATCACAGCTGCAATATCACATCTTGTACCTAAAATGTCAGAGTCACATACAGAAACAGCCTCAAAGACAAAAGGGGAAAGGGCACTAACAAAAATCTCACTTAATCCCAAGGCTTTGAGAGCCACTGAGCAGCAAACCAGAAAGCAACGCACCCCAGAAGCTCCATGCCGAGGCACTGTGGCAGCTTTGCCGACAGGAGCACTTTTGGGGACAGCTCCCAAGAGAAAAAGGTACATTTCACACAGGCAGCTGCCTTGTACTTCCAGCCCACGGGCATTTGAAAGCACTCTGGTGGGATCTGTCATGACGGCAGGTAAGGCAGTTCTGAGTTCCTGGAGATTCTCCAGGAAAGAATAAGAGAATGGGAGGAAACAGGCAGCATTCCGCCTTAAAACAGGCTACATATGGCTCCCCTGGTTTGTACAGCACAGCTCCTGCAATGGGCTATGAATCAGCAGCACATGCCAGCGCCTGTGGGTCCCAGGGCAACTGCTCTGTATTCTGTAAACATACACTAGGACAGTGGAAAGGTCCATAAGGGTGACAAAGCAATGAAAGCCATTGGGATGACTTGTCCTATCTGTACATACTATAATCACATATGGAATCTGTTAGCTACAATATTGACAAGTCCAACCAAATCCTGCAGTGAATCCAGATCTTGCAGGAAGTGGTGGAAGCATTCTCACTCACCACAGCAGGCTCTCAGTTGAGCACTGCTGCTGCAGAACCAAGAGTAGATGCTTCTCTCTGAGACAGACGGATCACTACTTAGAGCTAGCCCAAAATTAAAATAATTTCTTTCTCTCTTACACGGAAATTCTATTTAATACAGACCCACTGTGTCCTCTGCTCTCTGCTGCTAGGCCACTTCTCTGCTAGAAAGGACAGGATCAAGACTTTGTCCCTTTACAGGGAACCAACATCTCCAGACAGAAGGCCCAGTCTGTGCTACGAGCTAGGACCAGCCAAATTCCCCTAAAGAAGCAGAGGCCTCGAGAGACCAGGGCTGCATGCAGACTTGGGAAGTAGAACAGTGCAGATAATATGCACATTTTGGCCTGATTTATGCCTCAAATTCACAGACTGGGAAAAGCTGCACCTTCCCCAAGTCTCTAGAGAGCTGATACCATCAAATTCAGCTTGCTTGAAAGGAACCCCCAGCTTCATGATACAGCATTGGCACATGATTCTTGCTGACACATTGGTGTGCTTTATGTGCAGCACCCTTTCCTCCTGCTGATATCCTCCAGCTGCAGGGCATTCTCCCTCTGCCTGTCTTCTTGTGCTGTCAGCAACCTGGAAAGAGCAGCACAGATCAAGAACACAGCCTGGTTACTGAGCTCTTCCTGCCAAGGCATTTGCCTCTGCCCTTTGCTCTCCATCAGCCATTTAGGATTTACATTTAGGATTGCAAGAAGTGACAGGCCCAAAGACTGGACTTCTCTGGAAGTTGGGCTAGATAAACCACACACAGAGAATGACCATGAATTTCCAGGAAACAGGGGAAAGAAACTGGACACATACAAGAGAGGGGGGATCATGGCTTAGTAATCTGAGCACCAGTGTGAGTGGCCTGTGCCTTATTACCAAGATCCCCCACTGATGTCAGAATCCTGGGTTGTTTGCTCCACCTGTCTGGGCCATCTTGGGCAGCACCATGGTAATAAAGCATGCTGGAGGCACGTGCTATGGGAGATGTGATTCACCTAGCTGGTAAATCCTCCCAGTTAATGAACAGCTACGCCCTGCTGTTTAGCAGAGATGATGGAGGAGGTGGTGAAGAGATAAAGGAAAACAAAAAGATAGTTTTCTTGTGAGATTTGAACTACTTTTTTTCAAAAAACTACCTGTTTGGTTTCTTTTAACTAAAAATTTTAGAGCAAATTTCTTTCAGCTGAATAGTATCTTATCTCATTTTAAAACTATTGCCACTGAAATAGCTCAGTCTGTACAGTGCTTATTAAGATAGCTATAAAGAACCCTTAGATCTGCATGAAGACTTCAAACTGAAAGCACCACCTTAAAATCTGGGACAGTATGCAAGGTTTTTGTGATGAAATATTCAAATTAAACTCCTGATCTTGCAACAGCCAGTTCTACCAGGTGAAGCTTTGTGTACAAAGAGTCCAGTCTACATTTGGTGCTCTCCAGGCACAAAAGACAAGGACCTGGAGTCAGGTCTCTTTCGGAATGTGACAGGAAGTCAGTCTCTGACACCCCCCTCTTCTTGCCCATTCCCCAGGAGAGCCCACACCAGTTACCTCCAACTGGGGAAGTGTCCCAGGGTGACTTCTGTTCACTGACCTGGCCATGTGCAGCATGGGCTCCATGATGTTGTATCCAGTCATGGCGCTGCACTCATAGAACACAGCCTTGTACTCCTGCCAGAGAGCACAGCAAGCACACACGGTGACTGCCAGCTCACCACCATCACCATTCACCCACAGCCTGGGGAGCTGGCCCACCCTCATCCCCAGGAACCCTGCCAAGAGCCATTGGAGCCAGGAAGGTGGCTGCTACCCTGCTGTGGTGCACACCCTGCTCACCAACCCAGGAGAAGGAGATGCTATTTCAGCACTGGGGGCCAAGCCAGAGTGTCCAAAAGGGAGCACTGGGGGAGTTGTTTGGAATGAGAAAACATCTGTCCAGGGTACTTTGATTCCCTTACCTTTTTGTTGTGAGTCCAGAAGGCAGGAAACACCTTTGAAACCCTGTTCCCCCCACCCAGGAGCCAAGGTGCCAGCAGGCAGGCAGACAAGGGAGTGAGGAAAGAGGCAGGATGATGTTGCATTAGGGAGCCCTCAAATGGGAAATCAGCCATGCGTGTTCCCCTCAGAAAGACTGTAATGAGGCATCAAGCCCCAAGAGAAATACATGAGCCTTCTCAAGAGCCATTGTCTGCTACATACAAGCCACCACCTCATCCTCCCTTGTACCAGAAGGACCTGGGTACATGTCCACATTGGAGAAACAGGGGGTGGGAAGGAGAGGGAAGATACCATACTGGGAAATGGCTCCAAGAAGGGCTTTCTGCCAGCCGGACTGCCCTGCCCACAGCTGGAGGGTGGCTGCAGAGCAGGTCAAGCAGCAGAGCACTGAGTCACACCTTTGCCAGCCTTTCCCCCTCCATCCTGGGCACATTCTGGGTCTCTCTCTGCACAGCATCCAATTTATTTCCAAGCAGAAAGACCACAGCTCCATCCTCTATACCTTCCTGCAAAAGAAATAAAGACCCCTAGAGACCCAGCCACTCAGAGCAGATCCTTCCAGTTCAAGCAAACAAAACCTTCAGTGGCAGCAGGACCAGGCCTATTAGATCATTAAAGGGCCATTCCTTCAATAGTCCCAGGGATTTGTGAAAGGAAGCTTGAACTAGGGAAACATTCCAAATGTTTGGTGTGTTGAGTTGGGATGGTGAGAGAGGGGAGACAGGACATAAGTACCTCTCAGGGAAATAAGAAGCCTAAAGAAAAGCAGCTTGCCCCATAGGCATTTTGGAATTTGTGATCTGGCAGATCTTGATAAGCTCAGTAATTTTTGAATGTGTAGTACTGTGTCTAATGTGCTGTCCTAAACTCAATGATCCCCTGAAAATTCACTGGCCAAGCTAGTTAAGCAACCTTCAGCCCTTGCAAGCTCTGTAGGAACTGTTATTCCTAGACAATCCCTGGAGTCCCTTACCTCTGGTCAAACTCTCTATAGTTCCACTGGCTCACTAGAACATGATCAGAGTAAGAACAGGGCTCAAAGTTATTTCCACACTCAAGTGGCCTGGATGACATACAGAACCCGAACAGCTTCAAAACAAAATACACAAATTGAGAGAGGAAAAGAAGAGAGAGATTAAAATATACAGACTTCATGCGGTTTGATTTTCTGTGTGCTCAGTTAAACCTTCCTCCTGAAAGGAACCTGATTTTCAGAGGCTGGTTAATTTTGAAGACCTTAACCTTTGATCTTTTAAGACATAAGTGGTTGCTTGTTTTTTCCCCCAACAGGCTTGTGGAAATTAATATTAGAATCCTCCAACCTATACTTATTCATTCCACTGAGATCTTGGTTTTTTGAGACTCAGCACAACCAAAACAAAACTGCCCTTGAAAATTTCCCTTCACCTCTTGATCATCTACACACAACTAATTTGAATTATAAAGAGAGGTATTTTTGTATCCCCAAGAAGACATAAGCCACAGATAAATGCTTTTAGTGAGTGTTTGGAAATAAAAGACAAGGGGAAACGCAACTGTATTAATACATTGGTACCAAATTTTAAAATAAAAAAAGAAATAAAAAGGACCACCTACCTTTCCTGTGCATAGGCCAGACACCAGGACATGTCCCTGCCTGAGCACAGGTGGGATGTGACCACGTTTAGGAGATGTACACAGTGCACATGGGCTGCTCACAAACCCACACTACTGTTTTGGCAGGTCCCACCATGTTCTGCCTCAGAAACAGCCCTCCTTGATTTAATGGGCTACCACTGGCTTCATTACCTTCAGCACAAAGCCTCTGGTTCCAAACTGACCACCACAGGCTTCTGCTTTGATGATTCAGCTCACTAGGTCAATAGGACTTCGTGGGGCACTGAAAAATATCACTTCCAGACAGACTGCTGGAGCTGGTGTGGAGCAAGGCAGCACCAGCAGCATTGGAGCCCAGGTCCTGCTCTCACCTGGATGCTGCTCATCCAGTTGCGCACCGCCAGGAAGGAGCACTCGGCTGTGATGTCGTACATCACCAGGATCCCGTCTGCCTTGCGGAAGTACTGCTTGGTGATGCTCCGAAACCTGAGCCCAGACACAAGCAAAGCACTCTCAGAACCTCGGTGTGCAGAGGGAAGTGACAGAGTGGGATTATCTGTCTGTTAGTGCAGGCTCTCTGTAAGGCCTGCCATGATGTGGCCCCACACAGATCCCTGCACCTCTGAAACAGGCCAGGCAGCTGTGAGTAAGCAGGAATCTTGCCAAATGCATGGTGCTGCGAAAGCAAGAAAGAAGACCTTTGCAGGTCAGGAAGAAAGAAGCAGAAGAATCTATTTGTGTAAGATAAGAAAAGGTAATTTCCTATTAAAAGGGAAACTGATGGAGAAAACATGATCTTTCTCTATATTTTGGAAGAATCTGCAGATGTACCACAGTACAAACTAGGCATGCATAATGTCTGCCCCAGGGCTGCCAAAACAGCAATTAAGGACTCAGCACCAGTACAGTCTGTTTCCACTATTGAATCTATAAATCAATGCCATTATACATAAAAAAATCAGGAGTTAGACACAATTTCCAAGAAAAGCTCCTGCCCGACATCTACTTTGTCCTGTCTGTACCATTTAAAACCACAGGCTTGTATTTTGTGAATAAATTCCAACCAAAGCCAACCGAACAAACAAAACAACAAACCCAAACCTTAGAATCTGTAAGCACTTTGTGACACAGCCATGATATAACCACACTGATTGCAAATTGATGTAATTAACAAGATAATTTGGGAATTAACAAATGTAGCAAAAGTCCTGAGATCTCACTAGAGAGCTGTGTATTTCCTGCACAGGATAACAAACTCTCCTATTGCAAGCCAAGAAAACCTACAGCTGTTATCCTCCTGTACTCTTCAGATAGTTGCCTGAAGCTGTTCTTTCTCACTACAATAAGGACACAATATTCTGGCACCTACCCAACTGAGAAAGCACAGACTGTATCTTTGGCAATCCAGGTGCACCTCTGGAACTTGCCAGCCAGGCAAGATGCTCCAGAAGAAGCATCAAAGGTAACATGCATCAGTCTCAGGGAAGTCACCGAGGAGTTCTTCTTGCATGCTCCAAGGGGTTCTTCCAACTCTTCCTTAGATGTTTACGGTTGGACACCTCTAGTCAGAAGTGATTAATGTTCCTCCAGAATAAGAAAAGGCTTTTGCTTCTTCAAGGTCTCCTATTTGGTATCAGCACTGAGCCAAGCTCTCTCTTATGGGTACACATCTAAGACCTAGTGCTGCAGGGATCTGTGCTAAAGGTCCTTCTGCAGACAGTATCTTGAATTTGGCCTCTGCTGCAATCTGGCCTCAATAAAATGTCACATTTTATGTCACAGCAACTTCCCTTACTGCTCAATTTCAGCATCAAAATAACCTCAGGAGTCCCCTCAAAAATAATTATTTCTTCAGCATGAAGCCCAATTTTGGAAGAGAGAGTTGCTTTTTAGTAGATACTCCTACTTAGTACATTCCCACCAGCTCTGCATGGTCTAGAGACAGACAGCACCATTGGCACAGTTTAGGATTAGACTATTCCCATGACCTTGGCTGCCCCCTGAAGGCCTGCCCCTATAACATACTTAGCTCAAAATACCCAGTGCTTATTTTTGTCAGGCCCTTGAGGTTCATGGCCCTCTTGAAATAGCTTTTCATCTTAAGCTTCAAATTCTATCCTACATAAAATGTAATTTACATGGAGGCAGTGATGGGCCTTCATCTCTAGTAGCAGATGAAGGTCAAACATGTCCTCTACTGCTCTGATCCTCACCGACACTGCTGGTAACATCTAGAGATATCCCATGCTTTTGATGGGTGTCCTGGGGTGACTTTGCCATGTTGAATTGTATTCCCATTTGTCTGTTTAGCCCAGGGGAACCAGTGTTCAGTGTCACAAAAAGCTGCACAATCCCTCTACCAAGGATTATCACTTCCACAAGTCTACCAGCAGAAGGGACAGTGAAAGGGGCCAATAATCTCACTGACAGTCTAGCAGGGTAGTTCAAATCACCTTCCCCACAGGTCATGCTAATTCAGCTGGCTTTGACAGCAGAATAAGATCTGGAAAGTTCACAGTCCTTTCCATCCTTTGAACCCCATGACATACATCTATGGACAGACTGCTTGGAGCCAGAAGTATGCAGGTCAGACACATGGAAAACTACTTTTCTGTCCACCCTTAGAGCAATCTCCCCAGGCCCTGCTTCACAGTCACAGCTTCTAGTAATCTCTGGAGCAGACCTTTGCTGAAGATTCAGCCCTGGAATAGCTGTCATGACCTGTCTGGTCCTTCTGAAGTTGATAGTTTTCCCAGGGACAGAAACCAGCTGCATGCACTCTTTCCCTTTCCTCCACTGAGCCTGGCAGAAATTGCTTACCTCTCTTGTCCAGCTGTATCCCACAGCTGCAAGGCAACCTGGGTGTTATCCACCATTAGACTCTTCACCTGATAATCGATACCTGTCAGGAAGGTGACAGTGATTATGAGGTAGGATGGGGAGAGCAGCTTGCCATTACAATGGCCAGACCAACTCCATTTAATTCAGGGAAACTGCAAGATAGATTTAATACTGGGAGAGGTACCATCTTTACCTCTAGCTGGGCTATAATACAGGCAAAAATGCATTTGCCCAGGCTCACTTTCCCACCTTCCTTATCCAGGTGAGCCAGGCACCCTGTTACTTACCAATGGTTGCATTGAGCTCAGCCAAGAACCTGTCATAGCAGAAGTGGTGGATGAAGGAACTCTTCCCAACACCAGAATTCCCTACAAAAACCACTTTAAAGATGCGATCTGGGGAACAGCTCGCTGGTTCCGGTGCTTGGAGCTACAATAGAAGAAAGGCAGGAGGTTTTGAAGAGCCCAGCTACAGGCAGTACTTTGATTTAGGGATTGGACCCCTGCACTGTAGATCTGTGGAGCTGGAGTTTGATGGGAATGTTAGTGTTGAAAACGCATAATCATAGAATGATTATATGCAGGTGCTTTTATTGAAGAGCTCTGGGAATCAGGAGTGCAGACCCAAATCTGACTCCGACATGGATCTGAGATGAACATGTTTTTATACCCTTTTTGTTATATAACTATATATTAATAATTAAACCCATATTGTTCTATTGTATACATTGATCTTATCCAAGCATGTATTCTTGTAATTTTTATTAGGCCCCCAAATATTCTTTCTCATGATTTTTGCTAAGATTACATCGTTTCTCATGATTCTTATTATGATTAAACAATAATCATATTCAATTATCAAATAATCGTTACTTTTAACAATCATATCATTTATCATGTGATGTTATGCAGGTGTAGCTTCACATGATCTGGAAAAAAAACAAAGCTCAATATTTGTTCCCAGGCCCTAGCTCCCTTTCCCAGGCCTACCCCTTGAATCTATTGCATGCAGTTCCCATGATTTTTAGAAACATTTTAACCCTGTGCTATCAGGAAGAGAGTCAGACACCCTCAAGTCCCTAGCAGGTGTTTGAGGAATAACCCCAGGTAACTGCACTCACCCTGGTTTCAGTGCCAACAGGCTGGGCTCGAGGAGGCAGCGGAACAACATCTAAGCCATCTGCATTTTTTCTGCAGTCAGAGTCACCCTTCAAAGTCATCTTAAACCACGCAGGATCTGCTCCCAAGGGCCATCTCTCCTCATCTCTGCTGTTCTCTCCAGAGTTTGTGCTGCCCCCTCCTCCTGTCTTCATCCATACCCCGTTGCCTGGGAAGTATTTACAGTTCTTTCTGTTGGGTTCTTCCACTGCCACATCCACTGGGAAGGTGAAGGGAAGGTCCGCAGAGGCCAGTTGTCTGTATTAAAGTCCACAGGCAGCACAGATAGGGTGGGAGGGGGTGAGGAGATAGGGAAAGGAGGAGGTTGCAAATTCCCAACCAACCAATGCAATCCAATTAGTCTATATGAAGCTCCTGCAGGAACTCTATATATTCACTCTCCACACTCCCTCTGACTAAGGCATCAGGGGCTCCCCTCAGGAAAGAGAGAGTTCACCAGAGCTGTGCTGTACTCATATGTGCTGACAAATATTTCATTAATTTTAATAAAAATTGCCACGTTGGTTTTTCAAGAATTCTTTGCCTACCACTTCCCCCAGTAGTGACAAAATGAGGCAAAACATACAGAATGAGAGCCCCTTTTCTAAAAAAAAAAAAAAAAAAAAAAAANNNNAAAAGTGAGCGCATTTTTTCGAAAAAAAAAAAAAAAAAAAAAAAAAAGAAGCAATAATTACCCCTGTATTTTTGTTACTAAATATAATACAAAAAGAAATAACAGACTGCCCACACAAGAGCAGCCTGATGCACTGGGGGCAGAGCTGATATGGTAGTTGGAGGAACAACCTTCAAAAGAACACCTAAAATTACCAATTTAAACTACTGCAATCACTACTGAGGAACAAGGCAGCACCACTGGTTTTCTATGGTTAAAGAACTAGAGAAGGAGTGAGAAGATCTAGAATTAAGCTGAAGATATTTATCCACCACAGATGCCTCTGTTGCTTTCACTGGTCAGCAGACTGCATTTGGAAGCAAGTTAGAGCAACCAGAGCACAGTACAGTCAGTCTTTTCAGAGGCAGGACATCCCACCCTGCTCTGCAACACTTTTCTTTCTATTAGTGGAAGAATCCAGACAATTCTTCTTTCTCACTCTAGCAAGAACATTTCATCTGGATTGCAAAATTCACCTGCTGCCATGCCTATACTTTTTTCTGTGAAAGGGAGCTCACATTCCTGGTTGCCCTCCCTGCATTTGCCCCAAATTCCAGTCCAGAGCCAGGCCAGCTGGAGCTTCTCTCTCTTGAAAATGGACACATACTCTCAGTCTCAGGCTCTGGGGAATGGTGCCCATCTCCCAGGGCTGGTAAAATCACACAATGAGGGGTGTCAAGACCCTCTTTAGTGGGAGCAAAGGGACAAACACAAAACTCTGAACAGTGACCCCACATCTGATGGATTTCTTTTCATGTTTCTCAAGCAACATGTGGTGTGACACAGCAGTGGGACAGAGACAGGGCCAACAACTACTCCCCTTCTCTCATCACCTTCATTGCCAAACTTCTCCAGCTGTTAAGCCTTTCCAGAAGGTTTATTCCAGTAGCAGCTAGAAGCATCTTTGCAAGAAATAATTGGGGAAGAAGATTGGAGAACCAGGTTATCTGATTCAATGGATAGGATGTGCCAGTCACACAACCATGAAAGAGCTCTGCTTCAGACCTCACCAGGCAACCTCCCACCCTGGGGTCAAGAATCAGCCCTCCTCCACAGTCCATAAGCCAAGGAGCCTTGAGCTAAATCCTTAAATGATATTAACAGAATTGCAAGCATTAAGGGTGAATTGAAGCTGGAAGAAACTGAGCCTAGACCTATGTTTCTAGTTGTCACCAGGAGAAACTGGGGAACAATGGAACTTTGCAGAGACCTGGTAAGAAACAGAGGAGCACACTGCCTTTAAAACTTATTTGGGGCCAGCAGTCGCAGGTGACATCCAGCTTCGAGCCAGGTCACTGTATATTCTGCATGTAGAGTGGAAAAAAAAAAAAAAGACCTTGGCCACACAGACGTGCTGCCTGCCCTGCCTGAAGGGAGGCCTGGTGTGCCAGGTGAGCATCTGCATAGGTGTGGAGGGAGATGAGCAGGATGAACCCACATGGAGCCAGGCCCTCTCCTCGAGGCTTTCAGCTGCCAGAAAGAACCCAACCCTTGTGCAGTTTCTGCCCTCTCCCATGCCCCATGGATATGGACTCTGGCATGAGGCAGTGGGCAGGATTTGTGCCTGAGGACAAACTGGCAGGCTTGGGAGTTGATCCAGTCCTTTCAACAGAGCTGTCTGACTCAGAAAGAGAAAGCCTTTGTGACTCCCATCCCATTAACAGTCCCAGACCTTCTGGTGATATTTAGATTTCCCCCCCATTGCTGCAGGCAGAAGCGGCTGCAGGGCCACCTCCCTGTGGAAATTAGTGAACAGTATCCTCAGCTTCATGCTGAGCCAACGCCACCTGATGCCAAGAGACAGCTAGAACCACAAAAAAGCTGCATCCCACCACGCTCCCAAAACCAGCCAGCACCAAGGTGGGAGAACCAGACACAGGACACAGCTTGACTGACAGGGTATGCAGTGGGCAGGACTGACACCATGGACATGACACAGACACCCATCTAACCGTTTGACAGGCTTGTCCTCCAGCAGGCAACTGCCTAGCACTGACCCTTTCTTCAACAGGGGCTTTTTGCTCTGAGGCACCTGGAAGTTGAAAAGAGAAGGAATGAAGAATGTGATTACAGCCCCAGTTCAACCTCTCCCCACCTCTGTAGAGCACTTTGGGGAGGCAAGGCTGGAGCCATGGCAGCCCCACACCATGCAATGGTAGTGCCTCACTGGAAGGCTGAAAGAGGTGAGCACAGAGCTTGCTTTTTTCTGTTCAAATAATTTAATTCCTGCAAGAAGCCATCACTGTTGCTGCCTTCTCCTTCACTTTAAAATCCATCGGAGTGCTGATGTCCCAGACTGAATTCTTCTTCTAGCCAGCCAGAGTTTTTATTTCTGTGGCTTGTTCTCCACTTGGTCTCACAGCTGAATCTCTTTTTCCCCAACTGCCTCTTTCTTATGTTGATGTTTTGTGGGACAGAAATTGCCCCTTTCCTCAGAAGAAATTAGTACCCTTCCTCAACCTGTACTCACCTAGAGCTGCCCATGAACCACAGGAAAGGAAGGAGGCAGCTCAGGAAAGGGCAATGCCCATGCTCTGCCTTACACCAACATCCTCTCCATGCTTTCCTCCTGCTTACCACAGAGACTGAACACTTCCTAAAGCCACTATTTACCAGTTCCTCAGAGAAGGAGAAAGTGGGACAACATCTCTCCCAACCCTCTTCCCCCCATAGAGCTGCTTTGCCATTCCCAGCAGAGTCACTGCTCTGGCCACACACACAAGTGAAGTGAGAGACAGCATGGAAAGGTGCCCATCATATCAGCACTGGGGGAATAGCCCATGAATACTGGGAGATGTATTCAGTCTGCGAATCTGAGGATTTCTAACACATTCTTACAAGTTATTTCTGGGGGAAAGGTGGAGGAAGAAGGGTTTGCAGTCTGCCAGATCTGCTTCTCACAGCAGTTTTAAACTGACCAAACACCTGCAGGCAGATCTGGACAGGCTTTCCTTCATGCTTTTCACAGCCTGAAGGACTACAAAAACGATTTCTTCAATAACTCTTAATGAAGACTTATTTAAAAGGCAAAAAAATTAAGAAGCTGTTCTGTTGGTCAGAACTCCCAGAACACCTTTAATGCAATGCAGTCGGACAAAAGGAGACACTGTGGACTCCACAGAGGGTCTGACCCAACTAGGAACTTTGTGGGGAAAAAAACAAAACATTTTTTACATATAAAACTGATGTTCAAGAGAACCTCCAGCTACAGAAACAATCCAGCATGGAGAGGCTCACAATTGTGGAGCACAAATCTTTCAAGGCAAATGACCCTCAAGTGCATAACAACACTCCAGTCAACACAGGCTCTGGTAAAGACAACCGTGGTTCTCCAGCAGGGACAGAAGGGCAAGTTTTCAGTGTTTGAGCAGCTTCACTCAAGGGCACCCTCTAACCAAACAGAAAGAAGAAAATTGTGTTACAGGCCACTGGAGCTGAGTCACAACCTTCAAGTCACCTGTGAAGCAAAATGACTCCCACACAATCTGCTCTGCCACCACCTTATCTGGAGAGGGAACAGCCTGCAGAGCACATACTTGGGTAAGAAAGGAGGAACAATGGGGCATGTTTTGCCATTGGTTCTGCCATGCTTTATTGGCTTGCCAGGTTTGTGTAACATTTGGCTTTTCACCAGGATGATAAAGGGACAGATGTGACATCACAGCTGTGTAAAACATGATGACAAGGATTCCACAACAGCACACGTACAAGCATTTTGAATGGGAAAGATTCTGGTTTACCAGTGAAATGAAAATACATGTCAAATGTAGTCAAAGGACCAAAACACTCTTCATGATGAACAGACACGAAATTTGCTCTGTCAACATAAAGCATGCAAGCATAACTCCATAGCCAGATGGGTCATGGGTGTGAAACTGAACCTGCAACCCCTGGGTCTTAAAAATACCCATCAGTGGTTTGCACACAGATAGAAATAGCCATATATTGCTATCTGTGACTCAGCCTCTCTTGCCTGGGACAAGAGAGTGCCCCACAGTGCAGTGGGGCCAGGGTCTGCCCAACGTGGCAAGGCCAAAAACTCTTATGAAGAGCAAGGTATTAGCTGGGAACTGAGAAGAGCAAAGGAGCAGTGACTGGGTTGCTATCAGCCACATACAGCCCAACTCCCCCTTCCAACCACTTCAAAATCTTTGCTATGAAAGAACCTCTGTTCACCACACCTTCATTTCATGGAAATAACTCTTCCCAGCACTAAGGGAGGGTATTAAGGCCTTGGGTTTCTTTTTAGCCTGTGTAAGCACTGATAGTCTCTGGCAGAGAGTGTGTTGCACACTAGGGATCCCCATCAGAAGGCTGGACTCTCCTTTTTGCTTCTGCAGGGAAGTATTGCCATTTTCTCTCCCCCTTACTGTGAGAGAGACAGGCTGGGGAGCAGACCTTCTGCAGGTATGCATATGATGATACCAGTATCTCTGCAAGCCCTTGGAGCCTTGCTTCCCTGTGGACTGAAATGAGAGCAGCCAAAGGAAAAAACCTTACTCTAGTACAAGCTTCAACTGCCCAGCAAGACACAGCCTTGCCAGATGAGCAAGGTGGTAGGAGGAGTTCACTCTGTCCCTCATTCCCTACTGCCAGTGCTGGAAGAAGGGAGAAAGCAGCCCCTCTGTGCTGTGACTCTCTCTTGGGTCCACCTGCAGCAGCAGGTCTTAGCAAGGGAGCAGGAGAAAAGAATAGAGGAGAAGCAGACAAGCTTTGCACAAACAGAGGTACATACCCGAGCTGTGGTCTCCACAGGCCACCTGCCCACCCATAGGAACCCACAAGCTTATGAAGCACAACACACGGAAAGAGGAGAAGAACCATTTTCTTTGCCTGCTTGCACTGGACTCTGCTACAGAGTGACTGTGTTTATGGCTTTTCCAAGAGGGAGCAGGAAGCTCTAGTATACATCCACATAGTTAGCAGCTTTAAAAATTAAGATTGAAGAAAAAACAATCTTCCAGATTTTAGAAACACACATACCTCACCTCTATCCAAAATTGTTATAGACATTATTTTCTACCAATAAAGCTCTCCAGGAGCTCTCCACCTGGAGAACTCCAACCTCTGGATTGAGCAGGGCATTTTGTCTCCTATATGGGCACAATCCCTATGTTTTCTTCCAGAGTCCTTTACACACCAGTCAGAAAGGCTCTCACAGCCTTTCCTCCCTGCATGTCACCTACTTCCAGATCTTCAGGTGGAGCACGGCAGAGCAGGCAAAGACATGATGGCAGGGATGGGTCTGAGAGGGCAGAGCAGCTGTGTAAGTGACATTTGGGAACACAAAAACTTTTAAATGAAAAAATAAGAATTTAAAATAGACCACATATCTGTGCTTATCTTGGCGACTGGGAAAGGCCAGAGATTGGCAATTCCAGATGAGAGAGATCCTGCTTTCTCCTAATTCTCTGATACAAGGCTCACTGCTGCACCCAGCAGAGTCCACAGGAATGGGAAGCTCCCAAGAGGAACCTCTGAAAACATCTGCTACAAACTCAGGGGGTCAGAAAAACTCCAAAACCCTCCTGTGCCACTCCACGCCCAGTCAGCCAGCAGCACATCTGAGAATCCATCTTCTTCCTCACCACCCAGCTCCAGGATGCATCCATCTTCTCTCCCCTCCTTGCACGTACCCAGTGCCTGGCACAACACACAGACCCACATGTGCAGCAGCAGGCAGCACCCACTGCAGCCCTGCACAGGGCTGTGTGACAGTCCCCAGCCAGTGTGCCTTGGGTTAAACCCAGGCAGCTGACAGCAGCAACCAACAGAGCTTGCCTCCAGCATGGACACAGAGGTGCTGCAAAGTCTGTATAAAGCACAACACCAGGCCCCGAGACCTCTTGTCATTGTCCCCCGTGGAAGTGACAGGCCCCCAAGTGGTGACAGCAACAGCAGCAGATGAAAGGAGGGCGGTTGGGAATTAAGGTTTTCTTTCTTAGACTAACCAGCTTCTTGGCTTCAAAAGCATCTCGCTCATCTCGAAGTTTCTTGTTCATTTCTCTGCTCCAAAGGAAGACACAGGAAAGACACAATGAGACGCTTGTCAAAAATTAAGTAAACCCCAACATTTGAAAGCGACAACAGAAAAAGAGCTTGGGAACAGAGATAAAGATGTTGTTTATAGCCAGACATGTTGGGATTTCCATGTATCCCAGCCAAGGTCATGGGCTCTACATGGTTGCCTTAGCCAGCAGGAAAGACTAAATTCCTCCAGAGGAGGGATTACCCCATGAAATAACATAGCCTGCAATGTGCCAGAGCTGGCACAACTCTGTCTGGACCTAGAAAAACAAGCAGAGTCTAAACACTGCTTGAATACAATCCTGTAGCTTTCCATGGGAGAAATGAGCACAGTGCTGAAACCTCAGCCCTTTACAGGCACAAAAGCTTAGTATTTCCCTCCAGCCTACACACGTTCTCACCTGAGGAGCTCCAGCTGCCGAAGGAGGCTTTGTTTCTCTTTCTGCATGTTCTTAGAGACTCTAAACACATCCCTGGGCAAAAGGTATTTTAAAATAAGGGGAAATAAATTAATGGGAGAGAAAATACAAACATTCCTCTCTCAGGGGCACTCATGGTATTCTCAAAGAAAAGGGCCTGCCGTATGCTAGGAGAATTTGGAGGAAGCAGCACTGTACTGGGAGCTGGGATGGTTGGGTTGTACCAGAGCTCTCCTGCTCTCCTCCAACAAAAGAGCAGGCAACTCATCCTCTCCACTTCCTCAGCTGCTAGAAATGGGAAGGATGCTCACTGCCACCTGAATCTGAAACCTCTCAATGTTTTATATAGGTATTATTAGATTTAACCCAGAAATGGGAACAGAAATGATTAGAAGAGGATCTTTAAAGAAAGCATTACAGAGGGGATGGTGAACTGGAAAGTACATGGAGAAGACTCATTTAGGCTGAGGAACATCTGTATTTTCGTACTGATTTTCTAGAACATATTCATTTCCCACAAAAGGTAGGCAAGAGGTAGCAATATCACTCTCTGTTTAGGCCCATAAGACCATTGGGACGTTTCTTCTTTTCCTCAAAAAGAGACAGGAAATCTTCTAATGAGACCAAGGCTCCTAACTAGGGATACTTATTCTTTAACTGCTTGCCCACCTTTCCTTCTCTGTCCATGTCTTTGCCCTAACACCCCTCCTTTCCTGTTTTTTCCCACCTGTCCTTCTGCTCTTGTTCAAGCTGAGCCTCTTTCTGGAGCTTTTGCAATTGCCCCTTCACTGCCTCTAGCTCCCATTTGCTTTTCTCCAGCTCTTCCAGCAGGTTTTCGTTCAGGTGCCGGAGCCTTTCGTTCTGCACACGGGTCTCCAGCTGCTCCGAGTTCAGCGACTGTAGCTGATGTTCCAGCTGCAATGGGAGAGGAGGAGGAGGGGTTAAACACAGAGGAAGGGTTTTGTACTACAATCACAACTGTAAAAACAAGCTGAAAAAGCAGATGTAAACAATGAGGCAGAAGGGTGAACTGGAAGGAATTCTCTCTCATCATGCCGGCACTGGAGAACCAAGCAATGCAATTAGGCATAGCTGAGGAAGTACTTCAGGCAGCATGAGGAGCCTGATGCTGTCAGGCATTGTAGGAATCAGAGTGCAAATGGGGGTCAAAGGAGGACTGGAAAAATTTGGGTGGAAGCAGGGTTGTGTCTGCCAGGACTTATTAAGCAGAGTTGTTGAAATGCATCCTCTAGTTTAGGGGCTTCCTGAGCCCATGGCAGCTGAAAGGAGGATATATTGAGGTGCTAGGAGCATCTCACATTATACCTGGAAAGTGGGTGGCCTTTACTACTGCTAGAGACAGGACCTTGGGCTAGCCATGTCATTTAAATTCCACCAGGCCACAGCTGCACTCTAGGCAAGCACAAGCCCCCAGCACAACTAACAAGGCTGATTTGGAAAATTCAAAGCCTGTTGCAATGTACTCAGCCAGTGACTCAATTCCTTACAAATGGCTGGCATAGTATGGGAAAGAGTCTCAGACAGATGCAGGCCCAAAGCTGCCCATCTCAGATGACAAGTAGGACATTCCAAGAGGGATCATAGTGACACTGCAGTATCCAGCATGCTCCACCAACTAACCAGGGCCCTCTGCTGAAGGTGGTGCTACACAGAAACTGCAGTACCCATCTGAGAACTTACAGCCCAAAATAAAAGCATGTAATCCATGTTTATAACTAGAGAGAAACACTAAGAATCAGGTCTGATCAGGGTAGCAGGTGGCAGTCAGCCTCCACATTTACACCTTCAGCTTGCCTTTTCTCTCAGCCTACTTTCTCCCCCTCTCAAAAGAAAAATAAAGCATCGTACCATGGCAGAATATAAAATGCTTTTTTTTCTTGCTACCTTCCTCTCTGTCAGCACACAAGTGTCAAGAGCAGGAATGAATACATCTGACCTTCCCTAGGTTCCTTGAAACACAAGTCTCACCTCTCTCCTCGCTGAGGCTGGAAGGGCAAGCCACACCCAGCTTTGCCTGGAGTCCTCCAGTCCTGTGGACACTGGAGAATACTTCAACACGACTACAAGTGCTGAGCAGTGGAGTTTAGACTGAAAACCAGCAACCCCTGGTTACAGCCTTCGGATCTTTCAATAAGCCAAGGAACCAGCTTTAAATAAAGCACACCTGCCCCTCCCTCAAAAACCCCCATCACGCACAACTCTCCAGTTTATGAGGTCTGTCCCTGGAAGCAGTGCTGCGGAACAGCACCATCACAGTACTGGTCTTAGGCCACAAGAGGGACCCGATTATCCACACAGCTCAGTACAAGCCTCAGAGTTAGGAGCACCAGAAATGACTATTTGAGTAACAGTAAGTGTCCATGCAGCCCAAGTATTCTGCCCTGACCCTCAGCAAGAGCAGATGCTACCTAGGAAAAGCATGCCTGAGCTCCTAACTATGGTCCATTCCCCTGATATAACCTTTCCATCTATGATCCCTGGAGTAGAGATGCTAGAGGCCACATCTCTGACTATTCCTTTTAATGAATATTTACAAGCCTATTGTCCATTTGTTTGTCCAATTCATTTTTGAACTGCTGATATTGCCTGCCTCTTGGGGCTAGAAAGTCCAGCACTAATCTCTGCATAAAGAAGTGTGTTCTTCTAAACAAAACTCATACTGGTCTCACAGAGTGTCCCTCACCTTTGCTGTTACAGGACTTGGGGAATAACAGTTTTGTGTGGAAGTTATCCATCACTTTTCTGAGTTCATAAAGCTCACGTGTAGCTTCCCTCAGTCTCCTTCTCTCCAAAACCTAAAAGTCTAGACTTTCCTGGTTTCTCTTCCTAAGGCAAATGTTCCATTTTCTTAGTATTAGCACTCTGTACCTTCATACTCAAGAAAGATAGTGGAATTAGAGGAGACTAGAACTGTACACACTGAGGCACATCAAAGATGTGGGCAGCAGGAAAAACACATCCTCTATCTTATTCTCAATATCCTTCCTGACAGCACCTCAGTTATGCTGGCTTTTCCAGCTGCTGGACAATGAGCTGGTGATTTCAGAGAAGTGCTGTTTCTTCCACATCACAGCTAGGTAACCAGCTGGGATACCCCCAGTCTCCAGCATCTTGCAGTTACCTGCCATGACTTGTTTCTGTGGGGGTCACATCTCAGTTCTTCAGACACCAAGGAAAAAGCAATCTGGAATGGACCATCCCATAAAAACGTCCATGCCAGGGATGGCAGGCTAAAGGAAAGCTTGTGCTTTGATCTTTTATGTGACTGATTAATCAGTATGTCATCAAGTGCCCAATGCAAGTATAAAAATATGTACCTAGGTGTCACAGAGCTGTTAACTCCGGGTCATTTTGGAGTAGCCAGAATACAAAAACTAGAGAAATCTGGCTCTGTTATGTCCCATACACGCCTTCCTTACACACCACAAAAAGCTTCAAACTCACAACTTTCAAAGTTTTACCCCATCTTCCTTGCCAGCATTGTAAAATTGATGAGAAGATTGTGCCAAGAGAACACAAAGCAGGTAAGAAAATGCATGAACAAAACATTCACAGAAAAGCATTACAGCTGAAGACAAACCAATTATTTGACAAACCTTCTCGACACCTTCAGAGACAAGAGAGGACTTCACTAGCTAAAGCCAAGTTATCTAGTGCCAAACCCTCAGCATCTGAACACCATTTTCCATCAGAAAATGCCTGAGAGCAGAAAGACAGCAGAGGGGGATGTGCTTTGTTAGAAAGGATTTGGATGCCATTACCTTCTTCTGGCGGTAGAGGATTTTCTCCAGCTCCTGCTCTTTGTTGTGCAGTTCCTTCTGGAGCAGGTTACTCCTGTCATGCCTCAGTGCTTCCTGCAGAGGTAAAGACACACAGCTGTGCACAACACCCAGCACAGTAAGAGCTGTTCCTTGGCCAGACAAGCCACCACCTCTACTTCAGAACAAAGGAAGGTTGCCCTCAAGCCAAGACAGAGAGAGAAGGTACCTGGCAGACCAGCCTCTCCCTTTCTGCTTTGATCTGTTGTTCCATTTCTTCATAAAGGCATCTGACTTCTCGACCATGATCTGACTCCTTCCTACAAAACACAGGTACACTGAGGTCAAGAGAGAAAAACAGAGTACAGAAAGGAAAGAGGAGCGTGGAAATAGATTCCTACTAACAGCTATGTGGCACTGAGTGGGATTTTGGGTGAGCACTGCTGCAGAGCAAACCCATGGGAACAGACGAAGATAGAGTCATTTTATTACAGCAAGAAATATCTTTTTCACTGGTGCATCCTGTAACTCAGTCTTTCCTTGCATCTGAGGCAGGATCCAAGCATCAGCTGGCTCCTGATGGCCATGATGTTCTCCTTACCTCTTCAATGCTTGTTCCATAGACTCCTTCTCATGATTCACCTCCTTTATGTACGATGAAACACGCAACAGAAACTCTTCAAAATTGGATAAGAGCTCTGGACGCTCCTTTCGTAGGCGAGCCCAGAGTTCCCGAATCTCATGTGGGCTGGAGCAAGCATACAAGAGAGAAGGAAAGCAAACGAGTTTTATTGTGTCATCATCTTATGGATTGCTATTCCAACTCCAACATGCACTCAGGATAAACTGTCATCCTCCTGTGATGATCTCTGATACACCATTACAGCAGAAAGGGAAATTGGACAGTGACAGAGCATGCATGTGGAGTGGGATCTATTGTGAGGTCAAAATAAAGGAAGTCACCTGAAAGAAGAAAAGAAAAATTATCTAGGAATGATTGCTTTTCCAAGTATTCATCAATCACATATTTGGTGTCTACATCAAGACTTGGAGAAATGAATATTCAGCAAATTTGCTGTGTGTTATGGTCAAACTGTTATAGCACAGAGTTTAGCAAGCATCACACATCATTGGTGTTTTTCTTACACTCAGACTGTACTGGCGGCTGCTACAGTGCTCCTTATTTTTTTTTACAGGTTTGGAAATGGAGGCACAAAAATAGACGCAAATTTACTCAAGTGTCACAGGATAACAATGGACAAAGCCCTGGAAAAGCAAAGATGTCTTTTTCTAAACCTGCAATAATGATTACATTGTTCTGACATTTAATTCATTGCAACTTGACCATAGCACTTAAAAACCTCATTCCCAAAGTCTTGTAAGCCTGCAGATATCACATAATGTTTCTTTTCAGAGAAGATATTTTTAAATTTTTTTTTTATCAGGAAACACTTAGGAAAAAAGTGTTTCTGCCTTGAAAGATACAGAATAACTATACCTATAGTCAGTATCCAAACATCTATTTTTCTTTGCCTATGCATTTGTGTCCCTTAGTATTCTTTGGGGAAACACACAAGCAAAACAAACCAACCAAAAAGCTTTTGATTTCCTCTGCCAGTATTGCATGACAGCCTTATTTTTCTGTCCCAAGTTTAAAAACTTATAACACTTCATCAGGTCTTCATATTTGAAATAAAAGAACACATTGAGTCCTGTTAGGAAATGAAACCATTTCTTTCTAGAGAAAGCAGTGAAAATATTTCAGATTCCTACTCTCACCTCAATTAGCTTCTGTTTGATATTATTGCTTTACAACAGCTGTTTTGGCACAAAGATGTGACATGAAGTAGCTACTGAACTCATTGCATAAAACTGCCAGTAAGTGGTCAAAATAAAACACAAGACAATTCCACTTTGGAACTTCTGCTTCTCAAAGCAGAGTTATAAACAGTAGACTGTTTTCCCAGAATGGTAATATGGCTCAGTGTCTGTTTTGGCCTGTGTTTTGAAGCATAACAGCTTGCCAGACTTTTTCCCAGACATAAGTTGTTTATCACTAAAACATGCAGGTGCTTTGCATCACAACGAAAATGAGGGGAAAAAAGTCTGTTTTGTGACAGATGTGCCTCTGAAAGCAGCAAACTCCAGCACTCTCAGCATCTGTCTCCAATCCTGTCCACCTCTTTTTCTAACCTGGACTGCTCCTTGCAAAATGGCAACACAGTTGGAGTACAAAGCCTGAAAAGAAGGACAGCCACAGACGCAGTTGGGCACCCCAGGCCCTGCAAGTGTGCATCAGTAAGAACCAGTTACACAAAATGCCTCATGTTGGAAAGCCTAAAAAAAGGCTGGATGACACTGGGGCCAGTAGACTCTACTGGGGCTATATGCAAGGGCATTAATACCAAGTTTCAAGGCTCACAGGAGCACCCCTTTGCCCAGTTTAGCCTTTCACACTCTTCAAGATCAGCACAGTCCCAAGCAGCTCCTTGAACACAGATCCTTAAGAGACTCTTAGAACTGATAGTCTGAAAATACGTGAACAGTCACATACCATTTTGGAACAGAGAGCACTCATCCTCCTTACCTCATCTAACCCTCACATGCTTCTTTTCATTTGCTGCCTGTGCTGGACTTGTATGCCACCAGCTGTTCCATTTTACAGCTGTGTTATGAACTCCAATTTGGGAAATTGTGAAAAGCACTGAGCTAAAAGTAATTGGTACCTGATGAGAAAACCCAGACCACACTGCATTTGCTACCAAGCATATGAGAATCCAAGGCAGCAGTACAGAGAGCCCAAGCAGTGCTTCAGAGAACAAGCAGGTTGGTTCACCTTTCTGGTCTTTTCTGGTACTTTGAAGTTTTGGTACTGCACGATCAAAACAGGGCAGAAGCAATGCCATGCAACTCCCCTACTTACTCTTCAAACAACTGGGCTGCTCCAAGCTGCTCCATCATGGAACAGAATCGTTTCTCTTCATCATCATCATCTGCAGGGTCCAAGTCATCTGACCAGCCTGATTCAAAGGTCTCCTCATGTCTGGAGTGATCCATTCTCCCAGCCCCTTGACACAGTTCAATCCCTATTAACTTTCCTGGTGGAAGGTGAAGAGAAGAAGAATAAATGAAGTCAAATTGGACGTCCTTGAATAAGCTGCTATTTACATGGCAGCCTGGCAGAGCTCCAGGAGAAGCCTTGTGCATGCTGCCACTGTAGGATCCAGCTCCCGGTCAGTGAAGAGCCTCTGTTCTGACGTCCTGAGTGATGTCAGTGTCCGTTCCGCAGTGCTGGGACCGAAGCTGGCTCCCAGCCCAGCCACAGGCTGCCAGGGTTCTGCTCACATGTGTGCAGATGAGCCCCCACCCACGGCCCTGTGCTGCCAGCACGGGAAGCGTGGCATGAGGTCACTGCAGTCCCACAGAGCTCTGGCTTCAGCCGCCAGTGATCCCGCACGCTCTGCCCGGGACCGTGTGCCCGGCCCCCAATAGCTCCATGCTGCAGCGCCTCAGCTTAAATCATGGAGAGGAGGGGCTCAGCAGCCCTCCCTCCTCATGTGCTCCCTCCGTTCTGAGTCCAGCCCTGCACAGCAAGGACTGCCTCTTGCTAGCATTGTGTAGAACACAATGAACTCGCCCTCCAAGCACCTCCTCCTGCCCCATCCCACGTACAGATGGCTTCCAGCTATCTAGATTGTTTCATGCTGAGACACTAATGCCACGAGAACCTCCTGCTATGCAAGGCATGTGACAAATACTGGTGCTGGGAACAAATCCTTCTCAAAGAAATAAATCAAGCAATCCTATCCAAAACACAGCCGCTCATCTGTATACAGAGGTCAGGCCTTCAGCAGCAGCTACTCATCCTTTCCAATATACATCTGCTTGGTTCAAAAGGCAGAACTGACATCCCAACTACAAGACCAGGAGTCAAGGATGTTCACAGAACACAGATGAGAACATGAAGCTACACTAAGGGGAAAAATAGCCATCGTTATTATACTTCAAAGGACTCAATTTTACCTTTTCTTACCTCCAGAATTTAGCTGCTTCTCTCCCACTCTTAAAATGTGCTGTAAAATAACTTGCAATGTGGAGGTCCAGGCCCTACTTAAAGTTAAGTGATGATCAGACAGTTAATTAAGGAGAACGATCTAGATTAGGCACTTTTGATGTCTGCTTTTGAGAAAGGGTCATTATGTCTCATTATCTCTCTTTTACAGATGGGAAAATTGAGATGGAGATGGGAAAATTGAGGTAGAGAATGAGCTGAAGATTGTTTTGATACCCTAGAAGGAGCAAGGAGCCCTCTCAAGAAGCAGACTTGATTGCAGCTTGAACTGCTTTTCCTTGATTTGCTCCTGCACACTCCATAAAAAAGACAGCCAGGCCAAACTCTTGAGTTAGGGGCAAAGTCTGAAAAGGATCTCAGTAATGCCAGACACAAAGAATAACCATAAAGAAAAGAAATGCAGAAATCAAGTGTTTTGCCTAGACTGAAGCAAGTGCCAGAAAGCCAGGCTGCCAACACAGGGTGGTGGCTCCTGACACAAAGAGAAAACTTGCCTACCTCTCCCAGCAATGGCACTGAGGCAGATGCCCTCATGATGCACACCAGAGGCTGTGCCCATGGGACAAATGCCTCACATGACGAGATTTGGGAGTAACCAAGTCATAATACAGAGGGCACTGTGGATGCCAATGTGCCCAAATGGTGCCCATTCACCTGCTACATATAGGGCTGGACTGGAAAGCCCCCACTCCCAAGAGGACTTCTGTTTCTGCCAAAGAAGTGGAACCAGACATCAAGGACAGAGGCACAGGGCAGGAACAGGTGTAGTCAGCAGGCTCAGTTGGATAAAACAGTCCCTGTACAGGCTGACCCAAGACACAGTCTGCTGGGTTTGTTTTGAGGAAATCTTTGCAACTTCTCCTCTCATGGTGGCTGTTTCTGACCTTTCAAATTACAGCATTAAAAAGCCCTCCCTCCCAAGTTGTGAGAAAGCCAGGAGCAAACACAATCTGAGCAATCAGGACAGCAAAATTCAGAAGCCTCTTCCATCACTTCTGAAAACCCTAGACCACCTGTGTTCACTTGCTTTGACCTGATCCACTTAACATCTCTGCATATGCAAGGAAGGTGCTGACACAGGTGCAGATTTTCTGAGACAGGTCAGATTTTCTGACAAGGCAGATGAGCACCCGTGCTGCTGGGTGAGGACTCTGGTCAAGGATTATCACTCTCCTACTGTTTGGAAAAGACAGCAGTAAGAAGGCAAAAAAGGCTTATTTGCCAGTGTTCTAGCCTTCCAACAAGACTCCTGCTAATGCCCTTGAACAGCACTGCTACCAGCTGGGGACAGCTGCCAAGAGGCATATTTCTGTGCAGATGAAAACTGATCAGATAGCCAGGCACAGTTTGCTGCATGTACCCTCTCCAGCAGGAGATGTTCTGGGCTGGCTCTACCAAGTAGGCAGGGAATAGCTGTGGGAGAAGGACTCCAGGAGTGGGATACACACCCACCCTCTCCAGTGGTGCTCACATGAGCATGGGGCATTGTCCTGCATAGCTGCTGCATAGCAAAACCACTGCACTTTCTTTCTTACCAATAAAAAACATCCTGTCACAGGTGGGCTTTTTCCTTCCTCTGCCTCTGTGCAGTCCTTACCTAGACCCATGCTGAACTCCACAGGTGTCAGGTATCCTTTATTATTCTGTTCCAAGCTGTCAAAAACAGTCTCCAGCTGCTCAGGGGTTAGTGGGAGTTCACTCTGGAGCCGCTGCAAAGACAAAAGAACAAACAAACTTGAGGCAAAGCTCAAGTCCTCCTTGTGACTGTCCCTGCCATCCTCAGCTCTGGCCCACAGCAATGTGCCCTTTCAGCACTGCATCCTGCCCAGGATGTGACAGTCTGCCAGTAGAGCTGAGTGATGACACAAACACCTGTCTGGAGTCATTGATATGTTGACTTTCTCCATTACTGGGTGATTCAAGCAGGACTTCAGACAGGGAATTTCAGGTTATTTTGTTTGGAGAAAGCTCAATCCACTTCCTCTCCCACTGCAGAACCACAGTCTCTAGCTCACTGCCTGCCTCCCTCCATTCCTGCTCAGAGGTGGCACTGCCAGCCTCCAGTGACCACTGCTGCTCCCAGGAGAGCTCTGGGCACACCAGGTACCAGCTCCATCTCTTTGGCCAGGGAGGAAGGTCAGACTTGTGGGTATCTGGATGCAGTTCAAAGCTCTTGCAGATCCTAAAGAAAGTGTTCAGTCCATAACAGCAAGTTAGCTTTCCTCTGTCACCTTCTGCCTGCTGGGACAGTATCACTACTCCCACATGGACAAGGAGCAAAACAACTCCTTCATAATACACATCCAGAGCACCTAGTGTGCAGTGGCACCCAAGAAACAAATAACAAAGGGGTGTAGTAGACTAAAACCTCATAACTGTCCATTAAACATGCAGGTTTAGATAAAAATTTAATAAAAATGTGTAACTGTAAAAATTAGGCATCACACAACCCAAAGCAAAGTGAGTCAATACTTAAAGTGGCACGGACATGTCAAATGTTATTTATAGATGTGAGGAGAGATGGGGCAGGAGAAAAGCAATTCACATGTAACCTTCCTGATAAACCTTTAAAACAAAACTCTCACTAAGAACTACAGGGATTTTGTTAACAAGTACTTTTTTAACAGAAAGCAGCAAAACACATAATTGTAGAGCAAAGTTATAGTTCAGGTCTAAGGTGAGTTTTTGGATTAGGCTTAAGCTATGATTGTATCACTTTGTTGTCTCAACTTTTTCTTTGAGAGGCTGATGGATTGTTCATCGTGTAGGTTTTGGGAGGGGGCTTGTTTTGGGTTTTTTTTTTAATTAGAACAAATATTTTCTTCCCTCCAGATTTCCCATCCATTGCATGCTTGATGTTTGTAAGAACAGTCATGACTTTTTTTATTTTATGCATTCCTTAAAAATTTTGAATCGCAGTCCCACTTGTCTCAGGGATTCCCTGGAGGTGCGAGGCCCTCCTGGGAGTTTTATTTCCTAGCAGCTGTCTGTGCCAGAGTTTGGTTCTTAGAAATCTGAATAAGACAGAGGTCACACACACACTCACCAAGAGTGAAGGCATGCCACATTGTTCCCTGTTTTGCCACTCAAGACTTTACAGATCCTCCCAAGACAGAGGAATAATTTTTTTTCCCCTCACCTGCATGTCCACCTTGGTGATAAAACCCTTCTCATCCTTGTCACACAGCTGGAAGAGCTCCCTTGCCTTCTCAAGCATCTCCACCTGCACATCTTCCAGTCTGCTCATTTGGCTGGGAGAAGAAACTTGAGGAGCCACCCCATCCTCCTCACCCCCTTCCTCTTTTCCTTCCCAGTGAACGTATCCCAAGAGCACTCCACTCTGGTTCTCCATCTTCTCAAAGTCTTTTTCCCCAGGGCAAGGCCAAACAGAAGAGCTGTAGGGCAGGAAACAGAGAAAATCCAGTCAAACATGACCCTCCACTTCCAACCCATACTTGATATAGTTAAATGCCTCTATGGCTGAAAGAACAACATTCAGCATCTGTATCTGGATAAAATAACCTGCTCCAGCCCAAAATATTCCATGTTTCCATGAACTAAGCAGAGAGGGGAAAGGGAGTTTGTGTCAGAGACACACCACGTGTAGGTAAACCCTGTACACGAGGTGGGTGTAGCTAAGCCATCCACACATCTGTAACCTCCACCCTGTGCTCAGCAGGGAGGCTCTGCTGCCATCTCTCCTCTGCCTCACACCCACAGGGCAGTCCAAGTTCTTTGCTGGTGAAAGCCAGGTGCCAAGGGAAGGTTTCAGCAGAGACAAGAGAGTGGGAAGGGAATATTAAAGCACACAGGTGAATCTGCACAGGAGCACAGTGATAGCCCCACATCAGCTAAGACAGGGCTCAAATGCTGCAAGCTGCTCCTCTCTGGTCATGGTTCCTCTGGGAATAACATGTACTTTTCCTTTTCTTGTTGCTTTTCTGCACCACGCCTTTGAGTGCCAAACCTGCATTAAAACTGCAAAAACCCAGGATGAGCAGGATGAGAGCAGATAGCAGGATGATCTGTGCAAGTAACAGAAGAAAGAGAAGAAGAAATGTCATTCCCAGCCAGGTCCTCTGTCTGGCCTTCCACCTCTGACATTTTCTTGTTAACACTTTCCAAATAGTAGCTCCATATTTTTTTTTATGCTATTACAGTACAAAAAAAGGTCAGACAATTCCTACACTGGGAAAAATTTAATAAGCTGGGCACTCCTGACCCCTTGCCTTCAAGCGTCTGTTTTGAGAACTCATGAGCTGCCAAACAGAATTTTAATCTGAAACATTCACCTTCAAAGGAAGGAAACCACAAAACTATGGAGACATTTCAGAGGCCAAAGAAAATATTTTCCATCACTTTACAAGTACCTAAAGCAAAAAGGAATGGGAGCACCCATTTCAGCTTAGCACTGTGACTGTAAAAATGCCTACAATGCATCCCTACACCAAGCCACCTTCTGACTTACTGATCTCATGGAATCAGAAACCTTCTCCAGACAGCTCCTCTTCAGCAATGCCACCACATTTTTGAAGCCTTGTTGCACTGATTGCTTTAGATTTCTCTGTCTGCAGACCTGTTCTCTGCATTGCAGGGCAGAAGTGAGCTGTGCAAGCAGGCTGAGAGCAGATTTAAACAGCACTGGACAAAGAGGGCTTGAGGGTTGGGTTGCTTGGGTTTTTTTAACCTCCAAGAAATTGAAAGCCACGTACAGATGCCATGATAACAAACTAATTCTGTTTGCACTCTTGGTACAATGGGAGGATAAAGAGCACGATGGCCAGGAAGAATGTCACATGTGAGAACGATATGAAGCTGACACAAAAGGAGAAGACAATTATGCCCCACGTTCTTTGACTCTGTGGTTCTGCTTCACAGAACAAGCAGAACACTTCATTCCCCCTTTCAAATTGGTGTTTTTCCAGGGCACCTCTGTTTCAAATAAATATCTGGTCAAGTGACACTAAACTCTGCAGAAGACTACCTATAAATGGGTACTATTATATGTTTCTAGTCAAGTAAACACCCCTGGCAAGCAATAGACAGAGTTGGACTCAAGCTTTGTGGAATACAGCAGAGGAAAGAAAGGGAGAAAGTATAAAAAATAAAGAGGCAGACCACGTTCTTCTCTCTTGCTCTCTCAAACAAACCCTCCTACCAGGCATTTTTTGTGTTATGGAGCCAACGCAGCAAAATTTGGAGACTAAAGTTAGATTCTATGCATTAGCTGGACAGTCAGCTTGCTTGTGATAACATGTCTGTAAGTACTAAAGAAGTCAGAAAGAACACTACCTTACTTTTCATATTCAAGTAAAAGTGGCAAAGCTAGCCTTGAAAGAAAAACAAAAAGGACCCAAGTATCTTATGCTTCCTAGATTTTACAGGTGATTACAGTGAGGAATAACAGCTACACTGGTGAATGATAATTATTGGCTTCTACAGGCCACCTTCCTGAAGGTTTTTTCCAGATCCGTTCCTTTTGCAAAGATACAGCCTGAGCACAAGCAGCACCCTATTCCAGACAGCAGCAGGGGTGGAAAGCAAAAGGGATTTCAAAGCAAGAGCCATGACAGGATTGTAGAAAATAACCAGAATAAGAAAAGGCACAAGTAAGCACTGTTTCTGAAAACATCCCTCTAGCTGCCTGAGACACTGAGGACCCCAGAAATAAAGATTACTTTACTTTCTTCTTATCAGCTTCATCAGTTCTAGAGCAGCCCACACAGCTGATGTCTCCCCAGCTTTGCTGCAGCAAACAAAAGGTGGTGCAAGAAGGATGTTCTGTTCTCTCTCAGAGACATTTTTTTGAAGCTGAAATCCAACCCATTACATCCCTACCTCTAACATTTCCTCATTTTATCAAAAGCCCAGCTGCACTGTAGCTCCCAAATACTGGCTGAGTTAAAAGCCTCTTAATTAGAAGAACTGGGAGCCTGACATGGACAAAAGTCTGAAAGGATTTCATTTGTGTAAAAGACCAAGCCCATTAATTCAATGTTCAGAGCAGGAAGTCTCTTGTCCAAGCTGCTTCAAGTGGCTTCAAGCCAGATGTGGCTTTTTCAATGGTTAGACAGCACTTGCAGAGGAACAAAGCAGCAAATAAGAGAGAGCCCCAGGAAGAAAAATACATTGCAGCTTTAATGGACTTCTCTCCCAGAAGCCTGTGACTGAGAACTTCTTCCTCTCTGTCCCTGCTTGTAAGGCACTGCATGGTGCAAGTGGGGCACAAAGCAGATTTCAGTCTAACAAGTGCTGCCATACCTTCCCTAGTTACATATCATCAGTGCAGAGGGCTGGGGCAGCATCTTCATCAGCACGATGCACAGCATCACTGAAGGACCACTTTGAAAGAGGCTGAGGTCTTTGGAGTGCCAGAACTGTGGACTGGTATCCAGAAGTGAGGCAGGCAGAGCTGGCTTAAGTGCAGGAAGATCAGCTTGGGAAGAACCATGCTTTCCTAACACAAGGGCAAAGGCAGAGAAGATATGTACAGGTAAAAGCTAATGCTTTTGGTCAGGCAAACCTGCCAGGCTCTGCCAGAGAGATGAAGTCAAGCCACCTCCAGGAACAAAGCCAGTGGTTGTAACCAAACCTTCTCAGCATTAGTTTTTCCAGGTCCCTTCTGGCAGGAAAAGGTTAAGAATCAATTTCCACACCTAACCTGAAGTCAGGACAATCTCTGCATCTTGAGCTGTTGATTTCCATCATAAAAAGGTGTGCAGTGGGCCACAGCAGTTTGTTTAGCCCAGCATCCTGCCCTCCACAGTGGCTGTGAATGGCTGGTGAAGGAAGAGTTACAGCAGGGCAAGCAAAGAGAATACTTCCCTGAAGACATCTGCCAACTAATAGCCACTGTCATCCTGAGGCAAATACTGAGCCACGTGGTTCCTTCCTTATCTTCCATGACACTTGTCCAGCCTCCCTTTGAAACTGTGTGAAAACATTCACTGTTCCCATGAACAGTGAATGATAGAAATGGGGTGCCTGCTGCAGCCAGTGGATGCTGACAAAGCTTTGTAGGACTATTTTTGGGGTAGATGGTTTGACCAGCATCAACTCCACAAGAGATGGAGTCCCAGCTTCAGTTCAAACAAATTCTCAGCCACCTTCACTTCTGGGAACTGTGCTGAAGACCAAAAACTCCTTTCCCAGGGCTTGGGAGATCTAATGGGAGGATGGAAGTGCCAGGGATCTAGAGGACTCCAATGGAGCATGCTCAAATCACCCTGGTGTGTTATGTTTTTCTTCAGCCCTATCTTCCCCCACCCCACAGGTTTGGCTGCCTATGCTCAAGGTCAGCTCTGATACTGCACAGTCCAGGTTTGGGCAGTGTCCAACACCTGAAAAACCTGATACAGAGCTATGGATTAGACCAGGTAACTCCTGCTATAGTATGTGCTGGGGCTTAGCAAGCAAAAATTCACCCGCTCCTGCAAGACAACTTTCCCAGAA
>VZTT01065037.1:0-57218 GCA_013400855.1 Buphagus erythrorhynchus | reverse complement strand
TTCTCAGACACAGCACAGAACAGTAAATTGCCTGCCATAAAGACAGCTAGCACCAGCTCCTGGATTTCTACACTGAGGAAATTCAGACCAGTCTTACATGACTATTTTAACTACTTAAGGCATAAGCTGAGGTTTGACCTCTGCAAAGCTGTGGCAGAAAGTCAGCTAGCTCCCAAAGGCTTGGCACTGTTTAGGAAAATCATAAGACTTGACTTAATCCTGACTCAGCTGGCCATATGGCCATGGGTAAGTCATGCCACCTGCCTATGCCTATAAGACTGTCAGATCCTCCAGTTTGGTTCCTGATGCTTGTGACAGCTGGGACGTTAAGACTCAATATCTAGAGACTGATAATTACATGTGAAACTCAAGCATCCATATAGTTTCAAAGCCTCGAAGCTGAAGAATGAAAAACTTGAACACAGAAGCTGTAAATTTCAACAAGCAGAAAGAACAGACACAAGTTGCTTTTCCTGGAAAAGGGAGGTACTTCTTTCAAGGTAGCACTACAGGGTCATCATTTCCAATTTATTGCCTCAAAAAGCTTCTCCTCTTGTAGCCATAAGCAGTGTTAAAGAGGTACAGGAAAGTCATGGATAAAATGCTATCAACAGCCAAGCCCTTATCTAGGTGACCCTGACCACCATCTGCACATGACAACTTTGGGGTGTTGGTTTTTCTTCATTTTTTCCACAGCCCAATGACAAGGAGGAAAGGAAAGTGAGGAGCATAGCCAAATTTCCACAGCTGGTCCTTAGATGACCCTAGTCACTGCAGGGCATTGTGCATGCACTGAAAACGATGCATTCCTAGCAGTCCTCCCCAGTGCAAGACAATGAATCAACAGTTAATGCAGGAGGGAAAAACTAAGTACAACTGGCTGAGTGGCTTACCCAGGATTACAGAGCAAGGCCAGTGTTGAGGTCCTGTAGAGGGAACCTATAAGGGAAAGCTTTCCTGTACCACTGAATTTTTGGTGACAGAGTGTCAGAAAGAAATATTAAAGAAGAATCTTTATAGGTGTACCACAAACTGAAGTGCTCAGATACTTGCTGGAAGGTTTCCCAAAAGACATCCTCCTTTATCTCCGCCTAAGACAATATTATTAGAAACAACAAAACCACCCCACTTCCTAAAGCTAAATATTTAAGCCATTTATTTAAACAAATCAGAAGAACATAAACCCTTTCCTTTCTACTTCTGATGCAGAAAAATAAGTCTTACAACTTCAAAGGAAGGAATTCACCAGGTGAATCCTTCACACAGTGATCACACTCCTGGTGCATACGATGGACAAGCCAGGTTTGAACCCATACTTGAGAAGATATTGCACAGAGATGAGGGGCTGGGTAAGGGATCACTGCAGCAGAAGGCTGCTGCTCCAGCACATTACAAATGCACAACAAAAGCAGGCCAAGATGCAGCAGGTACAAAGCATTTGTTGCTTGGTCATGGAATGGAAGCATTACTTAGGAGCAGGTGAGCAACAGGTAAGTTTTACAACAAAAGAGCAATAAAAACTTCACAAGTCTTTAGCCACTTTATGTCAAACATACGCCACTTGCTCTGTTTGTTCTACCTACCTTTTGCTCCCAAGGTTTTGAAAGCTAGCAATTGCTATTAAAAAAGTGCTCATTGTAGGTCACAGTCACATCTACACATTCCAGATTTTTTAGTACTGTGAGATTCAGTGACCAAATATAGGTATTTACAATTATTATCCTAGTTACAGGCAAAAAGCACATATGCACTGACAAAAATCACAGCCATACAAAACTGACCAGGTGAAGGCAGAGCAGAGATCTTACCAGGGAAAGACACTGACCCCTGTGACAAACTGCCTTCTATAGATGCTACTTCACAAAAGCTGCTCAAAGGAACTGGGTACTCGACGAAAATTATTTTAAAAGACCAAGGCTCAGCCCGAAAAGGCTGGGAGGAGAGCAAAAATAAAGTAATTATTTCTCTAGTGTACTTTGTTCAAAATTAATTTTGCTCTTTCCCTTCTCTAGGAAATTTGTTTCCGTTGTTTGGAATTTGTTTGGGTGGTTGTTGGGTTCTCCCTTCCCAAAGGGAACAGCAGGAAAAGAAATATACTAAAAATGAGAAAAACATTAATTGTTTTGTGAAAATTTTGTTCTTTAAAAAAAAACCAAAGAACCCTATACACACCCTGGGCAGAAAGCCTGAAATCAGGTGTTCATATCTAGAGCTACACTTTACTCTCTCTCTTTTAATTGCCTGCACTTGACTGTACGCCTTTAAGGAAACAGGAACAAATCCAGGAACCTTTGTGTTGTTTATTCAGCAGGGGATTAGCCCAGCCTGATAGCCCTGAGCTAACCTGTGCTGCTGTATCTCGGATGACTTCATCGTGGGATATGCCAGTAGGATACTGAGGTATATCCCAGAAACACTGACAGGTCCAAGAGCCTTCATCATTCTGAACAGCAACTTAAAAAGAGGCTCTGCTGCAATTCACTATTTCCCTCACCAAAACTCATCGAAGAGGAATTTACCATTATAAACTTCTTGATCTTTGCTAAAAAAAATCTTGCCATGGGGAAAGTTGTTTGATTCCGACTCTATGCTCTTATCAGCAAGCAACCTGAGAGTGGTAATGGTTCTCTTTCTCCATTTCAAGAGGTGAACAAATAAACTTGTTAAATCTGCACTCACTCATGCTTCTCGATTCAACAGCACAACAGAAACCACTGACTGTGCCAACAACTATCAACGTAAGAAACCTGCAACACAGATAGGTATCTACAGAGTCCCAAAACAACATCCTTCACCCCAGAAATTGCCACAAATCCTCCATCACACTCTTGTGCTGCTCCCCAGCTTTGGCATTGCCAGCTAGTGGCATTTTGCAGCTCTCTCACACTGGCACAGCATTGGCACAGCAAACAGTGAGGGAGAGTTTGCACTGGAACCTCTCCTACTAATTGGGCTTTTGGCTTTGTTAGGTTGTTTTGCTTTGGGAATGGAGAGAGAAAGCATCAGTTTTTCCTCTAATAATATTTGGGCCAAGAGTTAATTCTCAGCAATTAAAAACAAAATCCAAACCACATTTTTTCCATAAACAGCTAATGGTCTTGGACCTGTCAGCATAACTAGCACACAGCTGATTTCTCAGAAAATAAAAGAGTATGCCTGCAATAAGACATGACAAGTAACAACAGCTAGTTTAGAAACAAGTCATTTTCATTAATTCCTTTAGTTTATAAAGGAAGAAGTTTCCTAAAACTTTTCTTTAAGGAGACATAACAGAGTATTACATCACATAAGGATTCATCTTATATACTGCAGCATTAACTGAACACCACTAACAGTGCTGTGAAGTTGGAGGTAAATACTGCTTGGAGTTCAGCAATCAGAAATTAGACCATGCCTAACACCAAATATGTTGACAACAGAATACCTGCTCTGCAGGGAATACCTACAGACCAGGCAGGTGGGCAGGAGGCAAAGAAACTTTATTTGCCAGCCCAGATGTGGGAAAAAGAGGACAGAAGACAGAGGACTTGGCACTTGACATCAGATCCAGCTTGGTGCTGGATCATTTTTGATTCAAAATAAAAACTGAGCACTGAGAGCCCAGGCTAAGGAGATCCCCTACTCTTTTCTACTCCTCCTTTCCAGAGGTTGTTGAGGCAGGTAGGAATGTCCCATAAGGAAGACAAGATCCAAACCTAATCTGGCATTTAAAGCTCTTCAGGAAATGACATAAATTCAGGGCAGATCCTCAGCTCATTTAATGGAACATGAGTGGAACCTCCCTCCTGCCTTACCTGCCCCTTTAGAGAAGGGAGCACTTGCATGCAGAGCAGGTTGTACCAGAGACAACAACCAGGATTCAGCGCCCTTCTGCTGGGCTCATGCCACCTTTTACTGAACAGCTAAGGTGTCATCAAGCTAAAAAGGAGCTCAGCAGGGAGAAAGGCTCCTTTCACACCCTGCAAGCAGCAGAGGCACCGGGTACATGAGGCTCTTCCCCAGCCCTCAGGAATGCAACCACACTTGGTGTCCTGCAGACAAAAATTCAGGCTGAAAGCAGGCACACCTCAGTCCTCTGCTGGTGCAGGGCCAGACACATTTCATCAGTGTTCTTGAAGTATGTCAAAGGCAAAATTATGCAGAAACAGCTTTTTGTTTAATAATGGGTAAAAGATTCTAAAGGATACACAAAGCTTCAAATGCAAAAATTTGGGGGGTGTGGAATTGCCTGTGTAACCAATTCCCAAATGGCAGAGATGGTCAAGAATTGTCTTCAGTCACTGCCTCCTTTAAGAAAGGAATTAAAGAGCCTCAGATTAAAGTGGTGATGGCATTTGCACATCAAACAGGAGGAAGCACTTCTCTACAAAACCTTCAAGCGTGTCATCTCACTGACATGAGGTGCTAAGAACGTCACAGGCACGTGAGCTGCAGAAGTTGGCTGTTTTGTTCTGCTCTGAGTTTGTCTGTGAAGGACCATTACAAAAAAATAGCTGTTTTGGTGAAAATTCTCTTTTCCACAAATAGCAAAAAGAGTGTCCTAGGAGACTATAATCTCATTTTTATGCTGGGAAGATGAGGGGATCTGCCATTAGCTGCTGTAGGAGACACAAGGCTGCTTCAGTCTGACTGCTCCTCAGCATGAATAGAGGCTGCTCTCTTATCTGCAGAAACCCCCCTCTAAGTACGTGGAATCTTTGACCAAAAGGATCAGAGTATTTGCTGCATTTTCACCAGCAAAAAGTCTAACGAACTGGACTTGGTACTCCAACAGCCAAAGGCCAGGCTTCTCCTCACAACTGTCCTGGCCATCATGGCTACTGAAATCCACTCGGTTCTTCCTTTGAGCCCACAGATTCTAGCTGCCTATGTCATACCAGAACAAAGATTTTCCTTTCCAATAAGAAGCTGAATCTCTCCATGACAGCCTCACATGTTGTCTGGCCTCAGCAGGATCCCTCCTGGGCTGCTGTTCTGTATGTCCACTCACCCAGCAGAGCCACTGTTTAAGTCAGTCATCCTTTCCAGGCTTCTTTTGAGTAGTTTTCACCTCTGTTGTAAGAGAGAAATATCTGGTGTTGCTTCATGGAGGATGAACTTTCTACCACACAGCCTTAGGATGCTGAACAAGAAAAGTGTTCCTGGCTTCCTCCAGGTGATTCCCAATCTTGTTTTGCTACTTCTTCATTAAATTTCCCAAAAGCCACTCACTGACTTGAGTGCAAGTCCCTCCTGGCCAGCTACAAGTTTTCCTCAGCCACTTCAGTGCCCTCTTTGTACAAAGGCTAAAAATCCTGTGACAATGCCATCTCACCTGGAGTACCACAGCTGTGAGCTCGGAGAAGTGCATAAGAGCCTCACCTTTGTTGATCAAGATCCTTTGTCTTGAAATCACCCTCACACAAACAAAAATTCATAGCCTTAGGTTGTCCTCAGATTGCTCCCCCAGCATACACAGGCACAGATAAAATATCAAACCACAACATCAGACTGCCCAATCCTTTTCTCCTTTCCCCTTCCAAAGGAAAAACATATTTTTGGTAAAACATTCACATTGTTTACTGAATACACGTGGTTAACAGTGATTTCTTCTCCAGCTGAGCCAGCAAGTTCTCTGCAGCACCTGAAACCTCCTTACCCAGAAGGCTGGATACAACTTCTGGGGGGGATGCAAGAAATTCAAGCATATTTTCCTCATCCCAAGAAGTTCTCCTCCAATGTTTTGAGAAATGGACACCACTATCTCAACCCCATAATATTTTCTAGGCTACATGTTAGCGATGGGATCAGTGGGAAAAGCTTTACCTCGCTGTTCTGAACCTGCAAGATGCACTTAAAAAACAAAAAAGGTTTGCAAACACTAATGAGTAGGAATGAGTATGGATAGGAACACTAGGCACCACAGCTCCCTGCTCCCTGTACAAGTATCTCTCTGGCTGATGCTGTATTTGTTTTGCCCAGGAGGGATGCATGGACAGTTTGACCTTTCTGCAAATGTTGTTAAAACAACAAACTGAGTTGAGGCAGGTGAGCGAAGCAAATTTCCAATAGGATGGTTAACCCATTCTCTGCCTCTCAGAGAGGAAAACTGCCCTGTGCACAAGTGTGTGACATAGTGACCTCTCACTTCTTGATCTACCTGCCAAGAGTGAGTATAAAGGTAAAAATTCACTCCTTCCTGTGAGCTCAGGAGGTGTTGGTTATGCTGTGCAAAACACTTTTCCTGAAATACCAGTGTAACCTATGCACTGGAAAAGGGTGAAGTCCATGCCCTGAGTGGAGACACTGCTTGGCTGTCAGATCATTAAGGGGAGCACAGGTAGTCACGAATCCAAATACCACCACTTCCCATCCCAAAAAAAAGAAAGGATGGGTCTGAATGTACAAGAATTCCAGGATCTAGTAGAGATATCAGAAATACCCTCTCCTTTTCTCATTCAGAGGGGACAATCACAACAAAATACTAAAAGCCTCGGACTTCTACGGGACGGAAAACTAGAGAATGTTTTGAGCAGGCACAAGCCTTGAGCTTCTCCTCCACACAGCAGGATAACACTGGAACATAAAGGGCACCTGTTCCTGGCACACCAGGCATAGCTTAGTACAACCAAAGCAAACAACAGCATTTGAAGCAAAGTTGGAAGCAGATGCCGTTTGAGAGGTGCTTTTGTTCAGCGTGTACAACTGTTCTAGGAAAAGCAGAATTACTGCAGGGTTGGGGGGATATTCCTGTCTTCCACAAAAGCTGTCACTGAGTCAGAAGCCCACAGCAGGAACAATGACATGGGATTACAAAAAAGAGTAGAGGAGAATAGGGGAATAGCTATGTTTATGAAAGATAGTGGGAAATTTCCTGCCAAATGCTTTTAAAGAAAAATTTCTAGTTGTCTTCAGAAACATGCAGTGAAAAAAACTTAGCTTTTAATCAGACCAGGTCAAGACATCAATTTCTTAAAAAAAAAAAAAATAAAAAAAAAAAAATCACAACTTGACACATTCTAATATTCAGCTATTACTCCAAATCAGCAGTTTCCCAAATTACTAAGTAAGTCACTAGAATCAGTTAAGCATCTTGCAGAACCACATCAGAACTGAGAGCAAGTTTCTTCAATTCAACATTTGCAAAGACCTCGAGTGATCCAAACTGAAGCATTAATTAAGCACCCCCAGCTCTCGAAAACCAATCAATAAATTTTCCTTCCTCTGTCACAAGAATAACAACTGGTTTTTGCAGTGATATACAATGCCACTGCACTCAGTGAGTTCCACTCTGCTGCTTTAAAGCAAAAGCAGGAAGTCGGAACAGAAAATTCCTAGGGAGAAACTCTGCTGAGACACAGTAACTCTCAAACTCGTCCAGAGTTCCTGCTAAAATAACTCTTTGCCCAAATGAGAGACGTTCTTCCCTCCCCTCCACCCCGTTTTGTCTCTCTGCAGGTGTCCCCAAATACCTGGAGCAGCAGGCCAGTGTTTCTCCCCTTCCCTGGAAGCAGCAGTATAGTCCACAGCAAAAAGCTAGCGGGGGAGGAACACTGCCACTGTAAATAGAGGATCAGAGCCGGTCCAAGCCAGGAGGTGTGGTCTGCACTCCTCCCTACGCATCTCAGCCCCTTTCCAACACAGCTTCGTAGTCCTCAGCTCAGAAAGCAGCACAAGAAAACTTGCCCTTGAGCTGCCAAGGTAAATTCCTTGTAATCCTGCCTTGTGCACAGCTTCGAGGGAGAAGGGCTTGTTTCTGAGCTGCCTTAGGCAAGAGGGGGAGAAGGGGTAAGAAAGCAGATGATCCCACATCTCACATTGAACTTACCTTGCCTGAGAAACTCTAGTTGTGCTTGTACTTAGCTTGATGCCTTGCCCCCAAGTAATTTCCACCAGGCAAGGGCTGGAAACTACTCCTGTGTATCTTGCCTCAAGTTTAACTCCAGTTTTACGAGACTGGCAACCTGTTTCACAAAGAGAAGCACAGGGAACTCAGAAAAAGAGAGAAGTAAAGCATAAGATGGCAGGGCAAGGAGCCTGTTCCCAAAGCATCATAAAACACACACCAGGGGTGGGGTGCACACCCCAGGACTGTCTCACTAAAGCAGTCAGAAATGCCACTCTCTATCCTGCCACTGACCAGAGTACCACTCTATCCCACAGCATCCCCAAAAGGAAGCAAAGCCATCCCTGCCTGCCAACAGCTGGAGATGCTGATGGGGATTTGTCACTCAGTGGCAGCTCCAGAGTCTCCAGGCAGCACAAAAGATGCTCTCAGCTGTGCCAGGTCCTACTAGTTAAGCCTGAGGTCTTCTCAGGAAAGGTGACAAAGGGAAGAAAAAATAGTGAGTGTTGAGACCCTGTCAGGCTGGCTCTTCATCACCTAGTAAGGTTTTGTGCCCATTTCTCACTCCTACCCCAAATGCCTCTTTTGCCCAGAAAACAATCTTTACCATACAACTCATGAGCAGGCAAGCCTCCCCTCTACAGAGAGGAAAACCTCTTCTTTCACCAAATTTCCACTGAGAAGACTCCAGCTGATGTCTGAACAGCAAAGACCTCATCAATCTGCAAAGAGAAGAGATCCAAACAGCCCCATTCTCCCAGCAACAAGTAAATGAGACCTGCAGAAGGCAAAGATCGATCCTTCCCTATTTATTTTAAGATGGTTATTTCAAAACCCAGACTAAAAAATGGACATGAAACCTACTACAAGCAATCACAATTGTCTTAACTAGAGATTTAACAGAGCCAGAGAGCTCCCCTGAGCCATCTGAGAGGTCTCTGTGCTCTCAGAGGGCACGATGACCTTTTCATTCCTCACAGGCTCAGCTTTGCCTCAACCGCAGGACCTCGAATCCCCTGAGGCAGGCTCTAACACTGCAGCTATGGCAAAAAAACCAATAAAACCAAACAAACCCATACCAAGTGAGATGTCTGCCTCCAAGCAGGAGAGTTTACTCAACATTTTGTTCACCATTGCTGCAGAAGTCTTGCTTGACACTGACCCATGGTTTTGGTTGGGATGCTGCTAGAACAGCACAAAAAAGGGAGCAAACTGCTTTCCTGCACCTTGCACCCTGTCCTGTCTCTAATCTCCTCCTGGGATTCTTTATAAAGGTTCTCTTAGTACTGACCACAACAAAAAAGCTTATAAAACACACACACACAAAAAAAAAAAAACAAAAAACAACAACAACAACAAAAAAAAAACAACAAACAAACAAAAAAAACCCAAACAAACAAACAAAAAAAACCACCACACTTTGGAGGCACATTAATGAATCCTTAGTGTTACATGGATAAAGGTCAGGAAATACAAAAAAGTTATGGTTCCCATAGTAATGCTAATTCAACCATACTGCACATCCTGTGTATTTAGTGGTAGACATTGAAAAGAAAAAGGCTTCATCTACCAATGCTTAAAAGGTTTTTGAGTTAGTAAAGACACTTGAATACCACCCCCCACATGCAACATTTATTGTTCAGAGCAGTGGATTTTCAGATCGAATTGGATTAAGCCAATCTAAGCATCACTGCAGCTCCCCATATCTAAGGCAACAGCAAGAGCTCTCAAGCATGATTACAGACTGAACATTATTTGCCCAACCTGAACAGAGGAAAGAGATCAAGGCGTCAGAATGGCTTGAGTCACCAAACCGCAGATTTGCACTGGGATGCAGCAGAGCCTTGGTAAGAAGAGAGGGGAGGCAGTAACCAACCCAGCTCCCCACACCCATAACCAGCAGGTGTTAATCCATCCCTATAAACACTCATTTACTCAATGCCAACAGCTTGAAATATCCTGCCTGGTGTCCCACCTCACAAGTCTGGGAACAGGTGAACTACAGTCACACTGACCTTTCTCCAGCATAAATCCTTGTATTGCTCTGCTCTCCCAGCACCTGAGGGCTCATCTCCATGCTTTGCATAAAGCCCACACCACTCTTGGAGAGGGAACAGCTACAAGTGGTCCATTTGCATTTAGCGGCTTGAGCAGCCCGATTTGCATAGGAAGCGAAAGACTCTGTGCCATAGGAAATCCATTAAATCAAAGAGGTTTGAGCACCTCTACTGGAGCAGAGGATTACTCCTCTGGCTACATGTCTGGGAGAAAGGAAAGGTAGATCAAGCACCTTGCAAACTCCTTAAAGAGGCAAAGAGGATACGGAAGGAAGAAGGCAGCTCTCAAGCACAGGACAAAAGTGTGCAACAGAAGAAACATTTGTGTGGGCACCCACATGTCCTTTCTCCCTCCAATAAATCTGAATTTTTTTTTCCCTAATTCCCATGATCTCAGACAGAAGGGGACAGATCAGGACAACAGATACCTCAGAACTTCAAAAACCAAAGAAGAGAGAGACACTGCTGCTGAAGAGGCTCTCAGCCCTGCTAGACACCAGGTCACCCTCACAGCTCTGCTAGGAGGGCACCAAACTGAGGGAGCTGCCATGGAGCAACATCCACACCCAAATCTGCACAGGACACACACACAGCAGATGTCCTTCTGCCCACAGGGCTACTGGGTGGCTGCTCCTTCGCTCATACCCCTCAGACCCTTGCACTCACCTTCCCTGTTGGGCTCCAGCATCAAGTCTCCACGTTTTAACGAGACTTTGCCACCCTTCCCCCAGCTGAAGAGCCTGGCTATTCCTCTGAGCTGCACAAATTCCAGTCAGCATCTAGCCACACCTGCCAAGGGTAACAAGGTTTTGGTCATGCTTTATCTTATCTAAGCAATGATGACGCTTTTCTCTCTTCTTGGGCAAAGCTCAGTAGCTCAGCACCTGCCGAGGCTGGGAGCTGGGCAGGGACCAGGAGCTTCAGCCTGCAGCAATTCACCCCAGAGCAGGATGGCTCTGCTGGCCTGCCCATCCCATCCCACAAAAAATGGGCATTTAGTCCACAAACTAGGGCTGTGAGGAAAATAAAGCTCAGCAATATGTAAACTTCTCATCCCACCTTCAGCTCAGGTACTGGCACAGGCATACAGCTCACCTTCCCTAGACACAATACAGCCCCACTAGTCCTTGCCAGGAGACAAAACAGTACTTTACAGGGAGGCAGAAGTCTTGTCTGAAGATAAGACTTAAACATCTGTCATGCTGTCAACCTATAGGTCACCTACCACTTCAATTCCCAGCTGGAGATGAGCTTTATTTCCTCTTCTTAATTTTCCAGAGGGAAGAGGGGAAAATGAGGCAGATAAAAGCATTACTCTTGCAAACTTTATGCTGAACAAAATGTAGAGGAATTCAGTTACTGTAACAGCAAAGGCCACCAAGTTCCTGTAGGATGTGTTAGATCTGCCTCCCTGCACTTGCACCTCTGCCCAGCTCCCACCATGCTTAGCCAAGGGTTTACAGCTAGCCTGAAAGTTTGCTGTTTCCTTTTCCAGAGGCTTGACCCACCTAGCTTTATCCAAACATAGCTGAAATTTTCCCAAAAGGTTTGTTTTCCATAGCCTAAATGACATATTTAGACATTCCACAATTTTATTTTTATCACCACGCAGCTACTCTTCCAAAGGTCTGCAGATATCCTGCCTGTTACTCACTGGAGGAGCTTGAAGTATGAAGCAATAAACAGGTAGGTATGTTACCTTTTATTGCACAGTTACAATGATTAGGCTTTTTTCAAGCCTTCACTGTACTGCTTTACTTTCATCCAGCACATATGCTAAAGGCTAATTCTTTCAAAAAGCTGTAGGATAGGTCTTCAGAGCTTTCCCCTTATTCTCATCCCTCCAGAAACACAGGTTGCCTCAGCCCATGATACATCCATCACCTGCTGTGAGCAGGGACACCTTTACATGTGCCAGGATCTTACCAACAACACAAGCTCAAGCCAGCCTCAAGCCCACACAGTGCCGGAGCACCACAGCAAATCTCAGGAGGTTCACAGCTCCCAGGCACATTTTCACAGAGCTCTCCTGCCATCCCCAGAACAACACAAGCCTCTCCTGCAGGGCTTTCAGGTATGCGTAATCCTCAGGCATCCTTCTGAACCAGGCAGTCCCTTCCACACAGACGGGGCAGTAACTGGTGCAGAAGAGTGATACAGTCTCGTACCAGCAGAGGCTGAAGGTACAGAAGCAGAGGCAAGAGCTCCTCCTTCAGATGACATCTCTGCTAAATTAACTGCAATCACACACTTCACTGGATACAAAGCAGGGATGTTACAAGCCTCCTTGCTCTCACTCTTTTTACTTGACAGATTTTCTTCCAGTTATGCCAAGCAGATAAGAACACTTAAGTACCCTTCCAAAGCGGTGCACCATATCTCATTTCCTCCAAAACAAACCTATGATTAGATTAAAGCCACAGTCTCTGAGAGCACAAGACAGTATTTGTTGCTGCTCTAGTGCCCTGTCACACAAGGTTAAGAGAAAAAACATTTGGTTAAAAAGTCCACAGGGCTTCCCAGCCTTGTTACTTCAACCTGAACTAAGCATAGGAAAGCACAGAATGGCTCCAGCCTTCATTTGAAAGTCCGCAGTACCACAACCCACCGTTACGTTGGGTGTTGTTTTCTTCCAAAGCTCACAATATTTCTAATTCCACTTGAGGCACCTAGGTCCTGCAGTCACATGAAATACTGAGATTCAAGCATTCCTGGCAGCTTATACAGACATGCAGAAATCTCCAAGAAAATCAGAAATTAGCAGGATAAAGCAAATTAAGAACGTGATTTAAAAGAAAAAAAAATATGTCATTTCATGTTTTTCTGGTTTTTTTTAATGTGTGGCTGGTGATATTTAAAAGCTTAGGGTTGGCAAACCTTTTGATCACATGGCCAGAGAGGAGCACATGGTGCTCCTTGCCACAGCAGAAGCCCATGGGAATACTTAGTAGATCCACCCCAGTGCTTCTTGCTCAGCTGCAGAGGTCAGGTTTGCTCAGCAAAATGTGCATTAGGACCATGGGGAGGGAAATTCTTCTCAGCATCAGCCAAGAAATTAAAGTCTTGGGGTGCAGGATGAGGAGAAGAGAACATTGCTAGGAAAATATTAAGAGGGTCAGTGAAGACATCCACAGCACCTCCCTTTCAAGCTGCTGGGCTTCTGGTACCTCCAAGAATACACAGTGACAAAGGACAGAAGCTCTTACTAATTGCTGCAATTCTGCTGTTCTGGTAGGACAACAAATGAATCATGAGATATTCAGACGTACAGAGTAAACCAAGTATTTCCCCCTCAGACTTTACATGGACAGCAAGCCAAGGCATCTGGCAGGAAGGAGGGAGATGCTGCTCCACTCAGTGGAAGATGACACATTTGCTACAGCTGAAGTTTCTCGTCACTGTCCTTAAATCCAAGACGAGCTCCTGCAAGCAGGGGAGGAGAGGAGGGAGGATTCAGTCCCCAGAGCAGCCTTATGAAATCAAAAAGATTTTGACAGTGAGTAGCTGCATTATGGAAAACAAACCTAGTTTGCTGTACATAGGGATCGATTTCCCTAAAGCTCTCTGACCATGAAGAGCATTGTGCATGGAGCTGAGCCCATGTGATTTCTGTTGCTGTCAATTGTCCTCATCCTCTTAGTTCATTTTCTGAGGCTGCCTGGCAAAGTCACGAGGAGCAGCAGTTCCCCAGCACTGTCTGTGTCCTGCTAAAGACAGCCCCACATAGAGCCCTCCTTTGCAGCACCATCTTCAGGTCAGTAGACAGGAGGCTCTTGATTCATCAGATGCATCAAATTGGGGTGTGAGGGAGAAATTTTCCTATCTGATGGTGACAAAACAACCAAGCAGACCTTCCAGTTGGATAGTTCATACTCCCCACTGTAGCTTGCCACAAGAAACCCAGAGAAGAGTGATGCTCCAGGGAATGAGAATATTTTTTTGCCCAGCAAGGTAGCTTCAAAGACATTTTATACCATTTTATGAAGGACTCTAAAATTTTATATCTCAGGCTTCACATCACTCTCTGTGGAGCAGGGTGTCCTGGCAAAGAGAGGATTCTTCCACCCCAGCTCACTGTAGCTTTTCAGAACCTCCTCTGGACCACCTGAACCGGCCAGTGAAAGGACAGACCAAACTGATTATCTGTTCGATCAAGAAAAGCAATTTCCATAGCTCTCAGGAGATGTATATGTATATATACAATATTCATCTACATATAGCTAGTTAGATGATCCTCAGAAATAAATGTAGCTCTAGAACATGAAAAATAAGATACAACTGAGCCTTCATAAGGTAAAGCTAGAAATTAAGGTTTTCTGAACCCCCTCTGATGCAGAATAACTATCATAATAAGCAAGAACTCAATAGGTCATGACTAATCAAGCAAGCTGTGTTCGGATTGTCCTGCCTCCTCAGGATATTCCTAGCACAGCCATCTCCCTGTGTCTGGGGCTAACCTCTTTTCCCCTCGGCTGTTTTCAGGAAGTCCTACAGGAAGGACTCAGGTTCAACACACAAGTTCACCGAAGTACATCCCGTGAGTGCAAGATATTAAAGAGGAAGACGCCGCAGTCTTGGGAGAAGGAAAGCGCTGGTATTTTTTTCCTTCCAGAGAAGGAGAAGCAGCACCAACACAGCTGCTGTAGGAACCTGCAGCATCTTTATACGGTGTGGTGTCATCTGCACCTGGACGGCAAGAAAGAATATTCCCTGAACAAAGGATGTTGGAAAAAGGAAAAGAGAAAATAATAACGTCTCCACTCAGGTTCAACAAGAAAGATCGAAGTTCTGTGACCTCATATCAAAGGAGCCTCACAGCGGCAGAGGAGGACAGAAGGCGAAAGAGGCAGCGGCTCCCCGTGCCTTTCCCCACCCCGCGGCACGGCCGCAGCCACGCCTCAGGAGCGCTGTGTGCGGGAGAAGGCGGCGTTGCACAGGAGCGCGGATGCTCCAGACCCGCCTGGCACCGGCGAGGGACCCCGACAGCCAGGGACAGGGCAGGTGTGTGGCTGTGGCCAGGCGAGGAGCCCGCAGCACGCCGGGCCCCCAGCCCTCCGCTGCCTTGTGCCCACAGCCGCGGGCCGGAGTGAAGGCGCCGGCGGGGCCCTCGCTGGGGCAGCCGCTCGCCAACACCTCGGCTGCAGTTCCCGGCCGGGCAGAGCCGGCAGCCGCCCCGGGGAGGGGACCGGCCCCGCAGCACCGCCCCTCACCCCGCTGCCGCCCCNCGCGGGCGGGGGCAGCGGGAGCCGGGCCGGGCCGGACCCGCCGGGCGGGACAGCGGGAGCCGGGCCGGGCCGCTCCTGCCCCCCGGGATAAGCGGAGCGCCCCCGCCCCGAGCGCCAGCAACCCCGAGGGGCAGGAAAGCCGCGCACCCAGCCCCGCTCCCGGCCACTCCCCCGGCGGAGCCGCCCGCAGCACCCGGGCGGCTTTACGGGAGAAGGATCCGTTGCACTGATTAACGGCACCGGGCTGAGGTTTTTGTTATTTTGCAGTCATTAGAGGTTAAGAAAGCTGTTTGCTTTACCAGCTGCATCCTATAATGCCAATTACAGCACTTGTCCCCATCATGTGACAGCACATAACAAAGTCTCTTCCGAAAGTTTCCGGCTGTCAAAAGCCTGGACAAAGAGGAGCCCGAGCTCTGTAGCATCCACCAGACCCGCGCAGCGCCAAGCCAAGTCTGTGCGAGGCTCTTGTCCCTGCTCCGGGCGATCCCAGCTGCGCAGCCCGGCCATGCCTAGATCGCTGGGTTTGCACCAAGGAAAGCCCTGGCCTTCCTACAGCCGACGGGCCGGTGGTTTCCGTGCACTCCAGCCGGAGAGTAACCGGGCAGACCTCGGTATCTGTCGTAATGGGCAGACACACAACAGCCACTGCCATCTATTGCACCAGCAAGGAAACAGACTCTCTAGAAAGACGGGTCGGTTTCCTCAAGAGGTGGTCCCGTAATTGTGAAGTTTCAAATTCGTGAATAACTTAGTAACCCTTTTACAAGTGCCAAACACCTGCTATTCCCACAAGAGGGTGCTTAATTTCTCCTGGAAACCCGGGTCTGCCACAAAGCTCCAATAAAGAGAGGCTAATAGCACTTGGGGGATTTAGGCTGGAGTAAACCAGAACTGGACCAAAATGTACCCTTTATCCACCTCTAGATCAATGCCCCCTTTATTGTATACTGATAAATGTTGACCCTGAGAGGAACTTGAATGGGCTTGGGCCTAGCAAAACAAACCCACATCATCCAGCACATCCAAAAAATATTTAATAAACCTTTAAACAGCAAGAGAAGCAGCCTACCAGAGCCAGGTAAATATATTGAGAAAGTTTTTATTAGAAGATATATTTCTGCCAAAATAAATAGTTACATTTTCTTCAGCAAAACATTAGAAAATAGAAACAAGAGGGAATAAAAGCATAAACAATTTAATACTGAAGTTTTAAAGTGACTGTGAACACTACTTAGTGACATTGCCACGTAAATACATAACTTGTGTATGCTATTGCTGGTCTAGTTGCTGCTCTGACACCAGTAATTTCCACAGGACCTCCACATGTGTTGTGTGCTTAAGAGTCTTCTCAAACTCAGTGGCAGCAGTGGAGTCCCAGGACACATAAAGCTCAAAGAGCTGCTTTAGATGCTGTTTTCAAGAACAAGAAAAAAACCCAGAAGTGAGAGGTATTTATTTCAAAGTTACATTTCCAAGTCTTCTATTTGGAACTAGTTTCATCCTCCCTATGCAGGAGAGCTGGTCTGGATCTACAGAGTGAGATGGGACAGTTAGGGGCTGTCCTAGTGGAGCTGCCTGCAGGTTGGAAAAGGAGCAATGTCCCACCAGCAGGCAAGGGGAAGGAGGGGGAGGAGAGGAGAATGAGTCCTGCTGCACTCAGAAGAGTGCAGACACCAGAGGGACAGGAGGCCAGAGCCCACTGTAAAGGCACAGCGTGTGTTTGGCACAAACAAGCTGGCTGACATGGCAGCCAGGTGAGGTGGTCCATTCTCTCACTGATTTAAGGAGAAGACAGAAACAAAGCTTGAGAAAACTGTTGGCAAGGCCCTCTGACTGGCTGCCCTGCCACCCACCACATCTGGTGTATGTTTAGCAGAAATGGACCCCCCCAAGGAATAAACACACACTGAGTTTCAGGTATTTATCCCACAACCACTTTGGCAAAAGTGAGAGCTCTTTTCTCCAGGGAAGTAGTGAATTACTAGATAATTTTTATAAATTAATAAAACCACTGGGAAATATAGAAGTACTAGGGACACCCCAGTGCTAGCAGACAGCAGATTCTCTTTTATTCTCTGGTCTGAGTGTTGCAGGTATACAGCCCTCCAAGAAGCCATGAGAAAACAATTCCTAGGTCCTATACATAGTGGTCAGTATTTTCTCCTATTCCTTGAAAATCAGCTTGCAACAGTATTAGCAGTAGGGCAGGCAGCAAACCAAACCAATTATACTATACAGTAATTGTGGGTTACAGAGTATGCCATAGGCACAGACTTGTACACAAAACAACTCTACAGTGTTGTACAGGTTAGGGGCTGGTTAGATGCACAACAAGGTCACCATTAGCCTTGTTAAAAGCAGCAAGTAATAACAAAGGAAGGAGAAAAAAAAGTGGATTGCTGAATGCACAGGCCCTTTATGTGAAACAGTGGAAATGGCAAGGGTTGGGACTCCTGCAGTAATCCAATGAATGCTGTAAGGACCATTGGACATGGACTACAAGATGAATTTTTTTACCAGGAACCTGATCTCTCACTCACCATACACTGGAGAGTTGACAGGCCCTGCTGGGCTGCCCAGCCACAAACATTTTGGAGAAGAAAGGACTGACTGCCACAGATGACCTTGCTCCTATGGACTTGGCAAGTGAGGGTTTATCAGCAATGGCTGCCCAGAAAATAACTTTGTATGCCATGAGGTACACACAGAACAAGGGGCTGAACAGTTCCAGTGAGCACTATGGTAATAAACCCCTCCATATCCAATCCTATCACAAGGTTTTCAGAGATTTCAAAAAGAGTAGGGTCTCATCTAGAAAAGGCAGCACTGCATAACGAAAAGCTATTCAGAAGCTGACACAGCCCTTTTTCTACATCAGTGGGAAAGGTGATCTTCCCTAATTCCTTCATCCTTTGCCATCTGTGATGGATGAGCAGCAAGAATGTCAAGCAAATGGGTGAAACTTTTCAAAAGGAAAATGAGGCTAGTTTGAGGTATTTTTAACAGATCTGTAGTTCCTTTATCAGAGCTCAAATCTATAAAGCCAACAAGCTATCACACAATAGCCATTGTAACACTTGGGGAATCAAAACAGGCAAAGAAACGGTTAATACGGAGTGGTATTTTCCCAGTATCCGTTCACACCCTGCAAATTAGCATAGGAAAAACAGGAATTTCCTTGTGAAGAGTTAGACCTTTATTTTTAAAGCCAGGCTTTGATTTGTGGTTATAGTTTGAAGTGTACAAAAGTTTCTCTTGAGAAGTTATTATAATAAATTAAACTACAGATGAGGTGAAACACAGAACAAAACTCAGGCCTTTTACCAGGCACAGCTGTTGGCCTCTTGAAATGCATGAACTAGAAGCCCCAAGCCTTCTGGATCAGAGCACTGGAAGACAGTGGCATCAGCCCAGTCGGCACCAGAACAGTCGGTTCTGATGCAAAAGGCAAGGGATAAGGGTGCCAAGCTGCAACTTTTAGCACACTCTGTTGCCAAGAGTATTTTGTTTCATAGTTTAGTGGTTTACATAATCACTCAGTGGTTTTACCAGTCCAGGAAGAAGGGATAAAAAAAATACTTCCATCATTTTCTCCACCCATATATTAACTTAAAAAAAAATTTTTTAAAAAATTNAAAAAAAACAACCCACAAAGGCAGAATCAAAAGGTCAGCAGCTTCTAAACACAAGATTTTCTTTATGCAGTTTTGCCCCTCTCATATGTTCTGCTTCTGGATAAAATGCTTTAATTTCTTGCCACTAAATATCTCTATGTTCTTGCCAATTGCTCTGTGTGCACTAGGGACAAGAGATAGGCATTTAGTAATCTAAGTAGCTGTGCATGTGCCATTCCTCCTAAGGTATTCCAAAACAGTGGAAGAAAAGAAAACCCATACAAGCCACAAAATTAACACCTTTTCTCAGTTCCAATTTTCATCAAATTCATCCTGCTCCCACTAAGTGACAGTAGCTTGTTGCTGGTTCACTTCCACTAGCATCTAGCATTTTTTTTCTGTGGGCTTTAAACAATCACAAGATTTACTTGTTTTGTAATTGAATGTTCTATTCTGATTTCAGAATCCTCCAATTTTTTCTCTTCCTGTAGTGACTTCCCTGTTCCCTGACATAATTAAGCAAAGCTTAAAACTAAATCTGACTGCATAAGTGCAGGCCTGCTTTGTAAGCTACACAGGCCCTTCTGTTACATAGGTAACTTACATTCAGCAAGGGCAGTGGGGTGACAATCTAAGTCACAAGTTCATTCTTGCACTGGCATCTCCTGGGCAGAGACCCACTCCATTGCCTCCCAGCTTGGCACAGCCACTGCAGGAAAGTCCTGATGCTTATCAGTCTCCACACAAACACCAAACCCACGCCCAGTGCACAACTGTGCTCATAGGAAACAGCACTCACCCTGTCACCCCCACTGCTCATGAAGATTTACTACTTTCTCCAGTTATTAGCACAACTTCTGGGTTTATTTTCCCTTTCTAAATCTAAGGTGCAAAACAGAGTCTATTAAAAATCACTACTCCATGTATAGGCTACAAAATCAGCTTCAGATACCCTGTCCTGCTCCCCAGCAAAGACAGCATATGTTTGCTTTGGCCATTGCACACTGTGCTAGGAGAGGTAGAAGACGCCTCATTTAGCAAGACAGGCACCAGAAAAAGATAACGAGCTGGGTTTGTCAGAGTGTAAGACCTAAGCTTAAGTCCATGCAATCCCCACAGGAAGCCATGTCTCACCCTGTGAAGAACAGGGAGTTCATACTTCTCACACAAGCCACGACCAGACCACCGCTGAGAAGGCAGTGCCTCAAGGCAGAGTCCTGCTCTGCTACAGACCCACTAGCTCTGGTCTTTTAAGGGGCAAGACCAAGAGGAGCCAATTCCAAGTGCCTGCATGTGCATCAACAGTCTTAACTTCACTTCTCATGCTCCTGGTACTGCTAGCTGCAGAGCAAGACCTGTGAGCCACAACATGAGACAGGCAAGCTGTGATGCTGGTGTAGCTACAAGCCTAAATCCTTCTCATCACTCCAAAGCTTCAACAATCAAACTTTCTGAGCAAAAGAGAGATAAAAGCCTCAGTTTGGCAGGAGATCCATTCTATATCACCCACTTGGAATTCAGTTCAGTTGTACAGCTTTGCTCGCCTGAAAGGAGCAAAGCCCGACTGACCCCTGTCAGAGGCAGCCATTTCCCCAGCACTTGCTGTGACACTCCACCACAAGCCTCTCAAAAATAACATGCCCTGCACAATTCTCATCTTCCTATAAGCACTTCATACTGCTTCAGCTGCTAAGATGATCCTGAGACAGCCAGGCTGAGCTTTTTTTCAGGGCAACCCCACACCAATTCCATTCACAGAGTCAGGAATAGGCCCTTAAATTCAACATGTTTCCTTGGAAAAAAAATCCATCAAAATTACTTCTTTAAATAAGCTCAATCACTTAACACTCAGAGTTCAAGTCACAGCAGTTCCCTGAGGACCCCAATCAAAAAGGGAGTGACGAGGGCAACACGAATCAGGGAAAAATGTAACTTTTCTGCACTTCTGCAGTTCCAGTGTAGTCTGCTGCAGGACCAGGACCAGCTTCCAGTGTGGATGCGGATGTGGATTCAGGGAGAGAGGAAAGGACATGGTTTCAGCAAAGAAGAAAGCCAAGAAGAGATTTGAAAGCCATGAGAAAAATTGGTTTGGCAAAAGGCTACTTCATCTTTCAGCAGCACAAAGAGCTAAGGGTTGTCAGATGATTTAAGGAGAGGAATCAAGACACATGCACTGAAAAACCAAGGGAGTTAAAAGCTGTATGAACTTGAGAGCATCATCTACATCCTGGTTATTTGGCGGTAAAAAGCCAGTGGCAATTCAAAGTGCACTATCTGGGAGAGCCCAGCTGGGTCAGCATCAGCCTGGCCACAGGCAATGGCCAAGCCTCACCACAAGTCTAGAGCAAGGAATCAGCCTGTGTGTGTCTGTGAGCACAAAGGTCCCTTGCTTGGCCCAGTGGGCAACAAATGGCTACAGTCAATTCCACCAGTCTCCGTCCCGGGGAAAACCCCTTGCAACATATTCAGGAGCAGGGAGCAGCCTGCTGCTGAGGGATGAGACTGGTCCCACCCAATGTCCGTACCCTTTCTCACCCACCCTCATCCCCTCACAGCAGCAGGCTCAGAAGAGTGGCAGGCACTCTTTTGCACAGTCTAGAGGCGGAAGCTTTAACTGAAACCCTTCCCGAGGGAAGAGGGAGGCTTGCATGTCCACGTTGATGCAGAGCAAGCCCAGCATGAGCTGGCGCTGGTACTCCTCCCACTTCATCATGACATCAGAAACAGAGCGGTTGCTTCTAATCCACATGGGCAGTGCTTCACCACAAGGTGGCGAGGGAGAAACTGGCAGCTTCTGGGGCCCTCCGAGCTCGAGGTGATAGTAAAGCCTGAAAGGCAAATACATGCAAAGACTCAGTACATGGGAAGACTTGAGCAGGTCACCAGACTAGAGCTCCAGTACCATAGTCGTGTTTTGTACTGAATTGACTACATTATTTTAGTGAGAAGTCTCTGTGTGCCCATTTCCCCCCTTACATCTCTCAGTTATTCAGACCATGAACTCTTTTCAGTAAGAATCACATCTTTGTACTAGGTTCAAATCACAGCTGGGACCCCCTGACTACTACTGTGAGAGTTTCTATTCTCATCCACACAACAGTCTTGCCACAGCCTCAAGCCAGGGGCTATTGCAGTAGTTCAGTCCAGAAGCACAGGCACACATGCAGGCCCAAAGCACTCGGTCTCATTTGGAAATTCTCTTGTGTTCCCTGGCCACCATATTTTGTCATCCCAAAAACCAGGCTGAGATATTTGAGGTAGAAGAGGTCATTTGAACACAAGTACTTCCTGGAAAGGACTTTCAGGGGATCCTGGGCAGCAAATGCCACAAAGACAAGCATCTCTGTCTTCTAGAAGGAGCATGAACAAACTGGCATACTGTTTTAATCAGACTTACATCTTCTAACCTACTGCTATAGTGACAGCTTCATTACAGGGTCTGCCCTATAATGGGACAAAGGAAGGGGACCATGTGCTTAGTCTATCCAACAGTTAAGGAAGCCAAGAAACCATGGACCAGATTTGCATTTCAGTGTAAGTGGTAAATTCTTCTGGTCAATTTATGCCTTATTTGCTCTGCTCCAGTGGAATAGAGTCTCTAGAATTCAAAGGTGTAAGGGGAAATGAAGAGCTCCTCCAGAACAGTGATGTGAAGAAAAGTAGCCATACCTGGCTGAAAGATGGCTGCCCAGTTTCTTCTTGGCTTTCTTCACAAGATAGTTGCAGATTTCTGTCATCTGCTCCCTCATCCATCTTATATCCTCAGGGATATCTGGGAGCCATTCCAGCAACCTATAAAGAGACAAGAGACAACCATTAGCTGGGCCACACAAGGGAATATGACGAAAAGAATACCAGTTCCAAAGTCTCTCTTAAGGCTCAAAAACTTAGCACCATTTTCTGGGGCAAGTTCTAGCACACAGCAATCTTCCTTCAAGCAGGAAGTAGGGGCTGTAACTAAATGACATAGGAAGACAGGACAAGTTTTGGGTTCTTGGTTTTTCTGGTTTTGTGGGGGTTTGATGGGTTGGTTTTTTTATTCATGTCTGGTAACTGTCAGGAGCTCCTTCCCCAGGAACACCAGCAGTGCAGAATTAGAGAGAATCCCACTCTGTCCATTCAAACACTACAGCTACATCAAATACTTGTCTGCACTGGGAAGAGCACCACTGAGGGATCAGCCCAAGGCTTACCTGACAGTGAAGGAAACTGCAGACTCCAGAGGCAGCATGTAGGGGACCATCATGGCCGTGGCCACACGCACAGGCAGCATGTTGCTGAGGCCAGTCAAGAAACTTCTTCTTTCAGCACAAGCCTCCAGGAGAGCTGAAGGCAGAAGAAAACATGGTTGAATATCTCCAGTGAGACTCTCTTTTCTTGTCATACCTCAGAAGTTCCTCAGCCCGAGGCAGCTACCTCCCACTTCTTAGGAAGTATTGCTCAGGTTAGTAATTCCCTGAGCACAGCTAAAACCAGCAGCTTTCAGCTTTATCAGACTCTAAAGCAGTGAGCAGCAAGATTCCCTCCTCTCCGTACCATGCAGAACACTGTCAGATGAATCAACCTCTCCCAGTCCAGCCTCCACAGTGTAAGCCACGACTTTATCTGAGACCCCCAATCCATCTAACCCTCAGCAGGTGTCATTTCAATCCCTGGGCATGACCAACCCCAGCTATACAAAATAACCACACATCCCAGTAATCTTCTGAGGGAGACCAGGCAGCACAGGAAGATTACCTGTGATCTCTCCCTTTGAATCATACCTTGGTTCAGTCTGGGAGGCAAGTGTTCAAAGATGTGCTCTTCAACAACAGCAAGGGCAGTGTTGTCCTCTAGTTGGTCCTCAGCTTCTGTTTCTTCCTCTTTCTTCTCTCCTGGTGGTGCTTCTATGGCAAGGAGAGGACGGGCAGGACTTGGACGATGAAGGAGACCTGAGAAGAAAAGTTATACTGTAAGGATGACACAAACCAGCTGCCCAGCCTGGCCTTTAGAGTGTAAGTCCTTGCTTCACCCTAACTCCCTCCTCAGGCTGAGGTTATGCCCAGCCTCTTTAGCTTACACCTCTTATAAGGAGATACAAACCTTGCTGGTTTAAGTTCATTCTCTCCTTCCCCATCAGAAGTTCTCATATTTCCCCTTTAAGTTCCGCAGGGTGCTGCTTTGCGGAGTTTTGTTACTACAATCTGCCAGTCACCCATCTTGCAGGCAAGATTTCCCTCCTGTGTGCAATCCCAGTTATCCCGGTCCGCGTCACTGTCCATGGACACGAGGTGGCAGCAAGTGCACACCCAGCGCTGCAGCGACTGGAGGTAGGAGAGCAGTGCGCGAGTGTCCGGCACCGGGGCTCTGAGGGCAGCACCACACAGACCCAGCTGCACACGGAGAGCAGCAGGGTGTCTGCAGGAGGTCCAAATGGCACTGCTATCCAGCAACTGTGTTGGTAACTGCAAAGATCACCTCTCCTTCCTGAAGTGCTCAAGTAGACCTATTGAGAATTCCATACCCTACTATCTGAGGCACAGTTCAGTTCTCCCCTTCCTCCTTTCATATGCACCATCAACTACTCTTAAAGCCAAGGCACCAAACGTGGCACAGAACAGGCAAATCAGTGCACCCTACAAAGAGCCAGTGCCTTACCATTCTTCTTCAGGAAGTGCAGTGCATCTCTATAGCCCTGCTTGCACATATCCCGCAGCACCTGTGGGCAGAGGAAGGAAAGTTTCATGTGGAAACTGGCAGAGCAAACACCAACCACAATGCTGGCTTCAGAGGAATTCTCCTGACTCCTGAGCTATCCCAAGAACAAGTCTCATTCTTGCCAGCCTTGCTCAGGCTATGAGCAGGAATGGGAGGTACAGCATCAATACACTGGCTGTGGCAATCACAGGACAATTTAGATTGGAAGGGACACCTAGAATCCTACCTAAGTATGGGCACAGAGTTGCAGCTACCTCATTGCTTCATCTACAGCTGATGTTGCTATGGGCAGCTTTCAGGCAGTTACTCTGACAAGCAGCCCAGAATACTTCCCTGCAGATTCCAGGAAGGGCCATTGTGTTTACATATAAAGCCAGCTAAGACCAGAGAGGGGGTGAGAAGAAACTTGCCCAAGTAATTCAGCACATGAATGCACGCTTATTACGTCCAAATGTCAGGGCTGTCTGGCACTTGCATCTTCTCAGAAGTACACAAAGTTTGCAGTGCTTCTGCAAGCTCCATCTGGCAGCTCCATCCTTACCTTAAAACACTGAAGTGCACATTGGTTCTGATGGCCAATACATCTTTGTTTACAGTGTGCCTGATTTCCAGGCAAAGAGTACTCTAGAGAGAGCAACATGGGAATACTTTCCAAGCAACTGCTACCACCTAAATTCCAGATGTTCAAGTACAAAAAGAAGACAAATCCTTGTGCAGGTGCCCAAGGTTTAGCGAGTCATTGGGTTGGTAATGTGAAGATTAAATACAAAGCACGAGATACAAAACTAACAGTTCCTTGAATCTTCTCCTGCCAAAGTGCACACAGTATAGCCAGTGCCCAAGATCTGTGGTCCCCAAGTTCTGGTGTGGCCAGGAAACTCACCTGTGGCTCGGGAGGAAACAGGGCCTTTGAGAGGCGGTAGAGGTTGCGAAGGTTGAACTGGATGCTTGTATTGGTGACTCTCAGCTCATGCATGTTTGTGGAACTGTCTCGTGGGCAGATATCGCTCTCTCCCGAGAAAGGAGACACTGTGATTGTGTTCTTCAGCTCATATTGGGGCAAATTGTCAGAAATCCCTCCATCAACATATCTCTGAAATCAAGACAAATGCAGCAATCTTCATTCTCGCAACTGATCAAGCAGCTTTTTTACTCATGTCCCTTTTCCTGTTTGTGCTAACAACTTGGGAAGAGAATGGAATACATCCACCAGCATCGGAGGAGTAAAAACCAGTGATAGCACAGCTGTGCTGTTTATAACAACTCCTTTTACTATGTGCTTTTTCTTGGTTGAGTGTGCTGCTCACAAATGTTCAATATGTGGCACATTCACTTGTGTGACTGCTGACTTACATCTCCTATGCAGTCTGACTGCTGTCCAATTAAATAATAATACACACCACCAACTACCTGCAGCGCAAATTAGCACTGATCCAAGCTGTCACACTGTGACATTGTGCCATTTTCCACTTGCGTTTAAAATGAGTAAGCTCAGACACAAGTCCTCACTGGCAGAAGGTTTGTTACCTATAAGTAAAACCAGCTGATTTGTTGCTAGCAGACTTATAGAGCAGCAATCCCAACACACACATACACATTGGGAATCAACTTGCTGTGGTGTGATAACAGAGCACAAGGGACTTGGGTTTTGCTCTTAACAGGCATCTTCTTATCAAGAGGATGTTCTGTACTTCTGTACCATAAACTCATTTGCGTTACCCTTGCAGGAATGGCAACCCCAGTAGTATGTTCTCAAAACATTTGTTGGATACCATAATTGCACAATGAGCTGAGCAAGAAGATCCCTATCACAGGTTTTGGCAGAGTAAGCAACATGCAAAAGATAAAAGGAAAAGGATGTCGGTCAAGCCAAAAGAGAAGGAAGCTGGGGGTCTTTGCAGAGCAACAATTCCAGCTCTTGTGAACATCAGTTACAGAAGAGTTCTGGTTTTGTATCAGGGCTGATGCTGCAATTTGCTGCCTGGATCCATTTCCTTCCTGCCCAAACACAAATCATGATACAGGGACTATGCAGCCCCACAAGTAGCAGCTGTCTTTCAGCTCTCTTCTGGGTGAGAAGCTGAGCCAGTAGAGGCTAAACTCAGGCAGAACACAGAAATGCTCATTGAAGGAGGAGGTGCTCCATTCTGCATCCTGCTTCTTCTTGTCCCACAGGTAGACTGACCACCAACATTGTTCTTTTGCTGCACAATGCCTAGGAAAACACCAGATGTGTTGCCTGGAGGGTGCTTTGCACTTTGTTCTCTCTTGCTTTGTCAGACAAGACAGAGACCTCAAGCAGCTTCTCTGAGCCTGGGGAACAGCTCACAGGCTCATGGGCTGAAAGCAATTCAATTCAGCTCTAGCAAGCCAGCTGCCATTGATGCAACAAGGTCAGGGTGGACTGCACACTCCCTTCTTGGGAGGCAAACTAAACCTCAGAGCTACCTTTGCATAGAGCCTACAGCTTTATGGGAGACAGCTTGTGATTACAGTTGTAGGCTACAGCAGCCCAAGCTCAGAGCACAGGACATTTTATCCTCATGGCAGCCCTTGCCTGCCAAACACTGTGTCAAGACAGGCACTTAAAACTCCTATACCACCTGAATTTGGACAGTGAAGAAAGTGGAAGGACAGGATAGATTAAACTCAAGGATAAGTACACCCTCTCAGAAACAGTAACACATCTTGCTCACAAGATGTTTTCTGGTAACAGAGGTGCCAACAACCAACTGAACCCTCTCCCCCTTCTAAAGTGGGCATCAGTGTTCCCTAAGCCTAAAGCAACCACGGCAAACTGCCATTATCATCCCCTTCCCAAAGCTGCTCCACTGAGAGCCAGACTAGGCACAGCTAGAGCTGGAGACATCTGCCTGATTCTCGTCGTAAGGATGAGATTCCAACATGCTGAGTGGGACAAGAACAGAATAAAACAGGGAACATGCACTTCGTTTAAAGAAAAAGGAGGTAAGCTTTAGTGCTGGACAACACTAGTTTTGCAGTAAGGATGCAGAAGACACGTTTCCCTGAGGGTGGCAGCATGATTCCACAGGTGCCATTCGAAAATGGCTCAACTACAACAGAGCTGACAGGCAAAGCCTTCTGACTCCATAGAAATCCAGGAGTACACATGCACACCCCACTCTCTGGTCCACTGCTTCTAAGCAATACTGATTAACATTCCTCAGTAAAGCTCAGCTGCCACGTCTTTGGATTTGCCTGAATCTCCAGTTACCCAAGTGTAATCACTGTCCAACCTCCTGCAAAGCCCAGAACAGCCCGAAGCCACAGGCTGAAGCCACCAGCTGCCTGCAGATACGAGCAGCAGCAGCTTTAGGGGATGATTCATAGACTGGAGTGCCCACTTCCATTCCCTTATCATGTCCTCCTATACACAGGGCATCTCACTCACATGATTTGACAATCAGCTTTGTGACCCTTGCCAGGGATTCATCTCACCCACAAGCTGCAGACCATTCACAACTATAGTGTGTGACAGGTCAGTTACTGACTTTTCCATTTCTCAATATTTAAGTTGTTGGGGTTTCTTTAACTTCCTTGCCCACCACCATCATCTACTCTATGAGGCTACCAGGTTTCAGAGAAGTGAACAACGGAAAAAATTTACGAGGAAGGCAAAATATGGATTTTGCACCTTGCACACAGTAACATGGCCTTGAAAACTAGTTCTTGTGCCCGACAGTTTATCCTGTGGCAAATACAGTCACCACAGGAATGCTAGGAACCATGCATTCCTGTTTCAAAATCATGTCCCAAGCTCATACCAACCCAATTTAACCTCTCACCTCATCAGCAATCCCCCTTGCCATGCTTTTCTGGGGAAGAGGTAGGAATTAAATTTCTTCATCTCGTATTTCCTCCCCACCTTTTCCCATGAGAAGTTATCCCTCAGTGTGCCAGGGCAGCTGCACATTCCAGAAACCATGATGTTGTACACAGTTTTGGAATTGTGAGATTTTTTCCTGATGCACACTGACCTCAATTAGCCCCAAAAAGATGTAAGGCAAGAGCCACTCCTGTGGTCCCACCAGCTGAAGGGAAAAAGCCCTGCCTGCAGTTGCTGAGCAAATACCAAACCATTATTGATTCTATCACTTCTCTGAAGGGCTGGATAACACTGGACATCTCCTCCAGGTCATTTCCCACACCAACATGTTTGCACAAGACAAAACCAGCCAAGTTATGTATTATGCAGGAGCAAAACTGACCTCACTTTTAGGACACAGGTAGCAATCACAGCAGATTTGATACTGCGCTCTGACAGAGGCACTTTGGTGAGATCACTTATGGTAAATCAGGGCACATATTTTATAGCAGTTCTCCCTCTCACTTTTGACTGTATAGTTTGCAAAACCGCTGCCTTTTAACATTAACCTGTGTAGCACAAGGGAGGCCAAGTTCAACCAGGAGGCCCTTAAAGCATGACTGCAATATCCAGAAATGCTGCATCTTTGCACAGCTTTCACATGTTTTCATTTCTAACATGCAAACACAGAGGGATAAATTGCTTTTGGACAGCTATGGACACAATTTAAAGAAAGCTGTGGCATGCAGCAGAACATTATTTTCAGAGGAAGGACAGGAAGAACTCCACGGAAAAGAGGGCCAGTATCCACACCACTAGTTAAAGCCCTGCAGAAAGTGTCAGGCACATGGGAGAGGGACTACACTCATGACTTTTGCCCTGGGCCCAACTTCTTTCCACATGCAGACAGCTGGAGCCTCAGTGATGTAAAGTGTTGTACCATGCAGCCATGAGAACACTCTGCTAATCCAGACTACTATATATTACAATATTATGATATGTTAAATCCACTGGTCTTCAGGACATTTACAGTAAACTGCGGGCAGCAGTGGAAAGAAGGCCTATCCACTGATGGAATTTGTTTATCTGGGAATTTCTTGTGTCTCTTCAGATAAATGCTGCCAGCAGGTATGCAATAATACTGTCAAAACTTACTCATTAGTATGCAATTTAATGAAGGACTATCTTAGAATCTTACTTACCACTCCACGCAAGGTTGGAGGTATCAACCCACAGTAGACAGGGATAAAGGCGCTGCAGACACAGGCCTAGGGGAGAAAGAGATCCACAATCTAAGAATCAAATCAAAGCCTACTGAAACTATTACTCTTCTCAGAACACCATGCTGACATGTGCTGACAATTATACTCCAGTACTAAGGACATTTGGAGACCAAGGCAAAACAAAACTGCATGCAGCTCCTTCCCAGCCCTCTGCAGTAAGTGTCCATTCACCTGGATCAGTTCCTCCTTGGAATTGAAGTCTGACAGTATCACATTTTCTCCATCAGACACCCGTGTCAGGGAAATACCTAGACGTCCTGCTGCAACCTCGTGCCCATTCTCTGGCACCATCTTGGACAGGGACATCCGAATGGTCTTCACCAAGTTGAAAGACGGGTGGAGTGGGCCCAAGAACCTCTTCCGGGCTTCTTTTGACACCCGAATAATGCTGGCACCAGCCTCACCTGCAACAAGAGAAAGACCAATGCACCATGAAATGCTACCAAAACCTGTCTTCTTTACAAAACTAGGCACAGAAAAGTCTCATTCCCAGCTTTCCCCAGAGGTTTCTCCCTACTGGCTAATACGCAACTAAAACCAAGAGATTATTTACAGGGGGTGTTATAGAAGTCACAGAAGTTTGCTCTCCTGGCCCTCACGCACCCCCATCACAAAGAGCTACCTTCCTCTTACTTATGTTTTATGAAGTCAAGGAAGATCATGTGCATCTGACTAAGCCCTCATACTTTTTTTAGATCCTGTTGCATTGGCCAGTGCAGGGCTGATGAAAACAGACTAAGAAAACAAGGCTGATACTTTTACAGCTATGAGCTTATGGATAGATAAATCCACTTCAAAACATATTCCACTACAACTTTTCTAGTAAGCATCTTTTTCCTGACAGGAGAAAGAATCATCAGCCAGTAAACAAAAGTGGCAGAACAGGAAAACTGGCACTTTCCAGCTAAGTGATCCCAACTCTGCTGTGAATGTCAGCCACATCTCAAGTGAGCAAGAGGGACTAATGCTCCACCAGGGAATCAGAGACTTAGCTTCTCCTGCAGAGCCTCTGGTGTCCCATCCCTTCCATATCCAATTCCACAGCACTCAACTTTGGCTCTGATGGCAAGCAGGACTTGTGAAGGAATGCTTGCTTTACCCTTTCACAGTGACCCAGCTGGATTTGAGAAGAGGAGACATCCCAGCTGCACAAAAGGGAAGGTATCTGCTAAGCCCATTATCTCAGTCACTAGGAGCTCCATCTGGCAAGTGCATCAGAACTCTCCAGTAGGAAAAAAAGGGATGGGAGGAAAGAAAAATACAAAACTACAGCATCCAGCATGTTGCCCTTTGCACTCACTGACTGCTGCCTCCACACACATCCAGCCACGGTGAGATACAACAGTTCCTCTAAGTACCAGCTAATTAGTGCATTCCAAGGAGTGTCAGGAACATATATTGACAAGAATGTGAGGGGAAGAATTAGAGAAACCAGGAGAAAAGAAACATGCTTTTAAAAATGAAGACTCCTCTCCAATCAAACTGAAGGTCATTTCCTGGAAAAGGACAAAAGACTACCAGTTCAAGCCAACTGGAAGTCCCCTCATTTCACTCTCCTGCTCAGTTTTTCAATTGTACAAGCAAGGCAGTAGAATGAAAGAACTCAAGTTAGACCCAGGTTAATAAATACAATGGAGATAAGAGCAACAACCCTCAATGCTATGTTGACATCCCAATCTTTTGCAATACACGTGTGCCAGCAACATGTTTTCCATCAATGCAGCCTGGAAACGTGATTCTGGGCTTAGGAAACCCACCAACACGAGTAGCTAGAGCACGCAGAGAACTGAACCCTTGACCATGACCAGAGACTCTGAGGTCAGGATTTTAGGCACTGTGAGGTAGCAACTTAGCAGAAAAGCCAAAGTTCCCCCTCTGAAGCAATTTTTAGCCCTGTAATCCCAGTCTTCTGTCCTAGAGTAATGTTTAGCAGTCTAATTCTGATCTTACTTACTCAATTAGCAGTAAGCCATTGAGCCCAGCCTGTTCCAGATAGTAGCTACATGGTTCAACATCCTTCCCAACAGGAAAGGAGTCAGCCCCACAGAAATATACTTTATAATCACTGAGACATTAGCACTTAAACTCTCCCTAAGACACCTTCATGTCTGTCAAGGGGAGGAAAGACACACAAAGAAACTACAGTTGAGCAAAAAACTGAAGGAATCCCAGTGTAGCACCTTGGTCACACAACCCCATAAAGGAAAATCCTCTGCACTGAGTGCCTTGCAAGGAATTGCTGGCTTGGTTGAAACCCCCAGTGGGAGGGTGGGAGTTGAGTGTGCAGCTGAGGGGAGACCCCTGTGTGCAAAAGCCATGCTGGGGAGAGTGTGGGTTATCCAAGAGATGGTGCTTAGAGAATAATGCTTTCAGGCTGGGCATCTCAGTGTGCAGAAAGACATGACAGCAATACTGAAAACAACTGCAACCAAATGGAGCTTATGACTGTTCAAACAAAAATGTGAGCTGGAGGTTTGGGCTTTTTTAAGAAAAACAGGAGAGCAAAGTCCTGACTATGCCAGGAAACAGCATTTGAGGGGATCCCTGAGTTGCAGCTGCCTGCTCTGTCAGTGTTTTATGCCCAAGAGGGCAAAGTGAGATTATTGCTAATTAGCAAGTTCATTCTTTGAATACTTTCTGGATGTTTTTTGTTTTGGGTTCCTTTTATACACGTGTGCATACATGCATACCCACAGCAGCTTTGAGGCACTTCTGTTTAAAGACATCTGTGATTCCGTTGGACTGGCTGAATCACGTGCACCAAAGCTAGATGTGGAATTGCTCTGTGGGAAGGCATGGGCACAGAGTGACCTGCAGTACCACCAGCTTTCTGGGAAATAAGGCCAGCTAAGGGATCAGCCAAAGAAGCCAGATTTATGTAGCAAGATCCATGATAGATGGCAAGTCCTCTTGGAAATATATTCAGGAGGAGAGAAAATAAGTGATGGTGTTTTAATCCTGTTACTACCAGAAGTGCTATTCCAGGAAAACCAGCTCAAATTCTGTTTGCACTCTGACAGAAGGAGCAGCTGAATTAGAGGCAGTCAAGAGAGACAACTCCTACAGAGGTCAGCCAATAGCTCTTGATTATTTCCAGGACTAGTCCAGTGCCAAATGCAGCCCTTAGGAAAGCTTCTCACTGTTTTTTATGGATCTAGTGATTCAAGACACAGAGTCATGTGAAAAAGCTGAATTCAATTTATATTTCCTTATTGAGGAACATACCACAGGACAGAGGCAATCCCTAATAGTTAGCAGTGTTTGCTGTGAAAACATTTCATTCTTCTCACACCAACCACTTAATACAACACCTTTCCCTATACAGATTTACTAAACCAATATTCCTCAAAAATGTTGCATTAATATATGCGGAATATTTCATTTTCATTAGAAAACCCACATTCCCCTTTATCCCCACCCCCATCACTGCCCCACTGGGTGTTGTTATACATAAACCCAAGTACTGCAGGGCCATTGTCCTTATCTGAATTTCAGCTGTGATGACGCAAAGGAGCATCACACAGCTGTGTCCTGAAACACCCCAACTTGTCCCTTGCCAGAAAAGGGGGGCCAGCTGCTCATCCCCTGCTGATTTGTCATCTGCAGTGGCTTACAAGGGGCAAGATAGTGGCACCCATGGGAAAAGCCTGAAGGCAGCTGCTAGCTCACATTTCATTTTTAAGCTATATCAATCCAGCTTCACATGAGCTTATTGACATAGGGTTAGATTGTTCCCTTTAACAACTGACTTCCATCTCTATCAGTCATACTCAACTCCAAAATAACCCAGTAAGTCAGTCTGTACTGCCTGGCATCCCATAAACTCTAACCTGAAAAGCATTCAAGCAGCATATGCTATTTATAACTGTAAACAAACAACCCAGCAGAGCAGCCTACTGTTATACTCTGCCTCTGGAACAGCAGAGCTGAAGATGGATCACCTAAAACTGATGTTAGCCAGGCTGTTGGGAAGACCCTTAACTGCTGCTAAGGGCTCTGGGATGAAACACAAAAGCTACTCCAAACCTGTGCAGTGCACGAGGACCATCACAAAGCTTAAACGCTGCATGATATGAGGGGCGATAAGTGGGGAAGAAGGGTGTCTTCAGACCCACATCTACAGCAGCAAGGCTTTGGCACCAAGGGCACCATGAAGGTCTCCTGTTAAATCACATGTTAGACCATACTGGTATCCATTTGCCAGCCAGTAAAATGACAGATGACCCGTGAAGTATTTCAAATGGAAAAAATCACCTAAGACACAGACAAAAATAGGAGCAGAGCAAGCTAAATAAGGGGAAGGGCATTCTGAATATTCAACCCTGCAGCTCACCCATGACACTGCAGGTCTCTCTGGGAGACCTCTGTGTCAGCACAAAGATCACCTTCTGCGCCAGGGACATTGCCACTCCCTACCTAGTGCAACAGTAAACAGGATACAAACTTCCAGGAAAAGTTCTCCAACAGGGATGGAGAGCAGAGGACGGCACAGAGAGCTGGTGGATGCAGGGACAGTACTCCCTGTCCCTGTTGGCAGGAGGCACAGAGAGGTCACACCTGACTGCAGATGCCAAAACTTGCCTGGACTAATGATACAGGCAGGAAACTGCAGATCTTCACTAAACCTGCTTCTCATTCAACACCAATAAACGGACTCCTTCCTACACATCAGCAACACTCCTCCCTCCTCACTCCCATTACCCAGCTAAGGCTCCAGACTGGGCCAACACACCAACAGCTTTTAAAGGAAGACAACTAGCAGAAGGAAGCACAGGTACTTTTGGTATTCCCTCACGACCTTTACAGCCCTATGCCTTGTTAGTTTGGGATCACATGACCAACTATTTTGGCTAAGATTTTCAGGACAGGAGTCCTGCCAGCCCTGTGTACTATAACCAAGGACCTCATTGCAGAACTCCTTCAGTTCTGCTTAGCTCTGTTCCAGGGAGGTTTGTGTGATACTCAGCACGGATGTCCCTTTTAAGAGTCCCCAGCTAAAATCTTAACACTTTGCTTTCAATGTAGCTGGTTGCTGAACACTGCTGGAATTGTCATTATCCCACTGCTAGATGCCAGTCTGGATGTGAATTTAGGATGAGTCAGAAGGGATTTATTAGCATGATCTTCCCCAGCATTAATTTATCTTGGTTGCCCATCTCTTGCTATTTCAGCTGTTCTGTGCTACATACATGGAAGAGCTAAAAGTCAGTCTCTGACAATGAGCAGAGGTTTCAGAAGAGCTGCTCCATTTTCTTCCAGGGCACAAATCCTCAAGCTGCTCCAGCTCAGCATGCACAGCTCCTGCACTTGCCCCTTTTCTGAGTACTGCTAGTAAGCAATGCACATGCTTTCCTGCCTGGCCTCTCCCAGGAGATGATATAGTCCTAATTATAATACAGTCCTGTCACCAGCCCAAAAGAAATCCACAAAGCTATAAACAAGAGGCAGCAAAACAGAAGTTTTCAAAGTGACAGCTAGAAAATAATTAACAGAGAACTTTACTGGATGTTTCCTCATCGATAGCTCATATAATCAGAAAGTACCTGTTTGTTCATCCCAAGAAGCAGTGCACAGCAATGTGCCTGTGAACCAAGGACAACCCCAATTCTTGTGGGCAATGACCTCAGTTTGTGAAAGATCCCACTGCTTGGGTAGACTTGTGTTCCACTTTCCATGCTATGCTGAAGCAACTTGATTTCCACTTATTGTCCCAAGAGAGCAAAAACCAGCCAACATCTCAGCCAAGCTGAACAAAGGCCAGCTTGTCCTGAATGGGAACTTGACCCAAGATGTTCTCTGATGGTACATCAGAGAGGCTGAAGAGATGTCAAAGGGGGCCCCCAAAGACAAATCCATACCAGCAGGAAATAAAGAGCAATGTTTTACAACCTTATAAAACATGTTCAGGTGATAGGTGTACCCCACTGCTGGTGACAGCTCTTTAATTTCTATCTGAAATCCTGGACAGACACCTAAAAGCACTGTCTGTGGAAAGAATATCCCTCACTGGCCAGAAGTTGTAAAACTGCCACTATTTGACACAAACAAAAACCACCAATTTTTAAACATTTGAGGCTGGGAGACGGCAGCTAGCAGTGAAGTCTTTAAAAGCACCAACCCTTTTCACATTTGTGCACATCTTCCTGTAAGCCAGTTTGATTGAGAAACACCATGTACCAGAACTAGCTGTTCTTCTGGGACTTCCCTAATTTTTGTTGTTCTGATGTATATTTTTTATTTTATTTAAGGTCTTCACTCAATCCTCCTCTCCAACTATTTTGCCACCAGGTAAGAAACAGTTCAGCTCACGTGGCTCCAGATAAGAGATACAGGAAGGAAACTTTTTTTTTTTTTGTGATACATTGAGGTAAACACAACTTCCCTCACAACCACACCCACTCAGTTTGCAGCCAGTTCTACTGCTTGACCAGCCCTTCCCAGTGGCAAGATCAGGGGCGCAGGGATTTAACCTCAGAGTTCAACAAACAGTTTTGTAAAGGAGAGTTCTTGGAAAGCCTGGCCACCAGCTGTACATAATGGTGTCTCTCCCTCTTTGCTGGGGAATGAGAGGCACTGACACCCTGCTGGAGCAACTCCTAGAGATCCCTGCTGGACTACAGTCAGCAACACCTATTCTGACCTTACAGGTGAAGCAAGCACAAACACCAAGAGAAAGAGTTTTTCAAGTAAGGCCAGCTCTTGCAGCCAGAGGCAGATGCTAAAAGAAGGGCTCAGCCCACAATACTTTCAGATTCTTCATGCTCAGCACTGCTTAGACTAGACACAAACTGTTTAGCCCAAGACACACTGTGCAGCAGGAGGGCTACATAAATTCAGATAATTTGAAACTGCTTCAGAACCAGAAGCCTCCCTGTTATCGTGTTTGTCCCAAGATGTTTGCTTTTCTGTTTCAGCCGGGGAACAAAAAAAAGCTGTCAGTTATGTTACCTGTTTAAATAAAGCCAAACCAAAAGGAGATATTTTTCCCATTTGAGCCAAAAGATATGGTTAGTGTGCTCTAGATACCAGTTAATAGATGAATCAGAACTATTGCCACATGCTAGATATGAGGAACATAAGAGGAAGATCTGCTTTTAAGTTGCCAGGGTTTTTACCTCTTGCACAGAGCAGCTCACGAGGCAGCTCACAGTGACTGCCACATGCCCATCACCAGCTGGTACCTGCAGAGTAGGACCCTTATGCAAGGCCAAGTGCAGATGCATCACTCACACCTGACCTTAAGGCCAGGCCTAAAGTGTTCTGCTTTGTACAGAAGCAAACAGGGAGAGCAGGCATAAGAACTCATGGGGTTGATGATGTCTCTAGCTACATTTTTGCACTGGACTTAATGAAGTGTTGGCACACCAAAGCCTTCCTAGAACTGCTGTTCTGCAAGCTGAGACTTGCTTTGTTTCTGTGGTCAGGACGGGAGCGCTTATTTTTGCAACACAAATCCGAAAACAGCGCAGCTGCTGCTGTGAAACAATCGATAGGAAGGGCAGGAGGCAGCCCAGTGCAGGCAGCCAGCCAGGATCACTCTGCCACAACCACAACAGTAACACCCACTAATCTAACCTTTCTCTACTGTAATGCCTTAATACAAGGCTTAATGCTGCATTTCTATTCATAGCATTAGAGAAATTAAATGACATAACAGTGCATGAAAAGGAAAAGCTGCTCAGGACCCCAGGCAAGCTGAACTGAAAGCCATGTTTCATCTTCATCCATGCATCAATCCCTGTCAATGTTATAGTGCAATTCAGACAGCATGGGATGACAAGAAAAGCAGATTCACAGGGTAGACAAGGTGCAGCTCAGATCCCTGCTGCTCACTTTGGACTAGGTAATACTGAGTTTGAAACAATTTTTTTTAAAACAAGTACTCAACCAGAGAAAGCTAGTAGAGGGGAGAAACAGACCAAAACACATGTTGTAATGAGAAATTACTTTTCTTCTCTGATCTGCACAGAGGCAGAAGTGGAACCACATCCAAATCTCACTTTATTCACCTGGGTAAAAATGACTAACACAAAGCCTCCAGTTGCTGTTATTCTGAGAGGGAACTAGTGCAGAAAGATCAAGCTTGACCCACGTGAACAATGCTGCACACATGTGCAAACAGCTCATGTTCACTTCTCAGGGTCAGTTTCCAGGATGGCATCACACACACACCAGTAGAGAAAATGGAACTGTTTCCACTTCACAGGGGAGGCATTACTAGAGGAAAAATGTTTTTAAAAGAAATCAGGACAAAAGACTGGATACCTTTGCCAGGCACCACAGATCCAAAAAGCCAAAAGCTGGAGTTAGCAGTCATCATTTCTACTTCCAGTCTGAAGAAATTGCTGCCACTCCAGCAGCCTTTCAGCTTTATCACATGCCAGCCATTACCCTCAGCTGGCTCACCAACACCAAAACAAAGCCCACACACAGCTTTTGGTGGCTATAAGCCTAAGCCCTGCAGAAAGCTTTCCTGTGCGCTTCCAGGTGGCAATTGTTTCATGTTCAGAGATGACACCAGAGAAGTGGCTGGCTCTGCCGCACAGCAGCCTTTCTCCCTGTCCTTTCCATTGAACAGCTGAGTGACTGCTAAAACCTTGACACAGATGAGAGGAACAGCCCTGACACCCTCCACTGGCTCTCAGCCTGCATCATGCCCAGCTCCTATGCTCACGAGGCTCACCAACTGCTCCAATCCACGCCAAGCCCCTCCCTGTGCACCTGTGAGTGCACTGCCTGCTGGGCCCCTTTGCCCTCCCTTCTCAGGCAGCTCAAGTGTCACCTTACATCCCAAACCCACTGGCCCTGGCATAAGCAGGGCAGACTCCAGCAAGGAAGTGAAAATTAAAAGCTTAGTTTTCAAAGTAGTCCTCTGGCAAGGGGTGTTGGCATTTTGCTCTAGAATGATTCTCCTTTTATTAGAGATCATCATAATCATACTTTTATTGAAGTAGCATCAGGAAGGTCACAAGGTTAGGCTGCATGCCGTGGGAACCATGGCAAGGAAATTTAAAAACTGATGCTACCTTTCTTCCAGAGACACCAGCAGTGGACCCCCAGCCAAAACATGACTGGGTTCTGAAAACAACTGTGTGAGAAGGACAGGAGCTGCCCACAGAGGGTTGCACAGACCCCTGCAGAGGAAAAGCCTCTGCTCAACCCTTCCTGCAGGGCTGGGCACACAAACAGCAAGACACATGCTCAGATGAACATCTGACACATGAACTCTTCTGTGTGCAAAAATAGGGCTAGTAGTTAAATGCTTCCCTTAAAGGTTATTTTACCAATCCCGCTGTGTAAGAACACTAGGATAGATAAATCAATGTAAGTCTCTGTGCTGACAGCCCACTCTGAAGCAGGACTTCCACGTTTTTCCATGCATAGCATAACTATGGCAGCCTCCATAATACACTGGATTTTTTTTTTTTTTGCCAGGCCCAGCACTGAATCAGCAGTATTCAATGCAGCCAGCAAGACTGGCCCTTGTAATTAACATATGTAAAGGGATTCCTGATTAATTTACACCTGAAGCTGTCACCTGAGCTGTCATCTACTTCAGGATGCTAAACAAGATAATCCACAGGAGTGGCAAGCTCAGAGATTGCCAGAACCTCCAACGCAACAATGACATTCAAGCCTTTAAATCCTAAGCCTCAAAAAGGCCTCCAAAACCAACATCCATCCAAACAAACTTCAGTGTATGAAGAGGAAGAAAATGGTTCATCCTCAGAAGAAATCAGGCACAGCATAGCTAAAACCCTGGGAAACAATGGCAGAAGACACTTCATGAAGCTTGCAGATTCCAAAGGTCTTGTCAGGCAGAAGTCATCACTGGGGATCTGGACTTTATCTGTACCAGAAAGCATGACCAGCTCAGTTCTGGGAGAGAGCCAGAGGGCACCACAAAGCCCTGGGTTCTAATAAAATTACCAGCTCCCACACCTGATGTAACCACACTGCACAGCAGATCAGCACAACCCCAGGGACAGGATCAGGCCTGCCACAAGCAGCTGTTGTATCACAAGTGACAAAAATTATCTTCTCCATTCCTCTGGCCTTTGTAGCTACAAATGGCATGGCTACAACCATCTCCAGCAACTTTTCTACACTCCCAGGCTCACTAATTCCCTCTCTCCTATGTGCTCCTTGGAAGGGACTTTCCACTGCCTCAGATTTTAACCACTTCAAGGACACATTCTGCCTTTTCCCAGGGACATGGACTTATTTAGGGCCTTCCACATAGAATCATTTTCTCTATCCCTCCTTTTCACTACCTCTCACTCTACTTGCTTGACAAGGCACACAGCCCAAGGTAAATACATATACATAGGCTCTGCTAACTCCCACATAATCGAAGACACATCCTGACTTTCACTTCAAGTCCCAAGAACACTTAGCAGAAAGGAAGAGGACAACAAACTTTTGGTTTTTGGGCAACAAAAGTGTAGAAGTGCAGATAATTCAACATAAAAGTGGTGGCCACCTTGGAATTCAGCCATGAGAAGGGGTTGTATTACATAGAGCAGGTGAACAGGAGTCACCCACTCACACTGCTCCTTGGAGTAAAATTTCTGAGGTTTTGCAAAGGCCCTGTAATTAGAAGGCCTGCCCATTCCCATCTCCAGAAAGAAGGAATGCTGACTAATTACCACTTCCAGCCCTTGCATGGTCCTCTTCAAGTTCAGTGGAAACCAAACACAGAAGAGGTAGAAATCCTCTCCAGCCAAGCCAGGGAACATTTCACATGTGCTTCATGGAGGGCACAGAGAGAAACATGGAGAAACCCAGAGTGAGCAGGGGCCAACATTTGAGTACAATCCCAAGCTCACTGCACTGGAAGGTAACACAGCCCCCCTGACAGACAGGAAACAAGCACCACCAGCTACTGGACATGTAGGCAGAGCTGCTGTAACCATTGCAGCAGCAGGAGTTTGGAACTGAACAACACAGCAAGAAATTTGAGGAAGGCTTTTTGATTTATCAGGACTAAACTTCCAAACACAATCAGTAAATGAACATAGGAGCCTGAAGAACATACAACAGCTTCTCCTATTTTACACAGAGGACTTGCAGTTGCTTTGAAGAGTTTGGGGAGCTAAGAGGCAGGGAGAAGTGGAACAGCTCAGACATGCTGCAAGTTCAAGAGATGTGCTGAGCATATGGGTCAGAAGAATGGCCAAAGACCTCTTGTGCTGCTGCCAGTGACACTGCACAGCTGCTGCCATGGCCCACGGCAGGGCTGGGCACCAAGCTGCTCTGCACACCTGCTGTCTATGTGAAGTGCCAGAAGAATAAACACATGCCTTGCTAGGACTGTCTTTGGCTAGAAGTGGCTCCTTGGCTTCCCTTGCACTCATCCTACAAGATATCTGCAAGAGCACCTTTCCTTACAGAAGCCTTCTTCTTGAGCCAGGCAGACAGCAGACAGCAGGAACAAGCTCCTTTCCTCCCATCAAAAGGTACTGCAGGGTGCTCTGGCTGCCAGCTTACTCCTCTGGACACCTGATCCCACAGCCCTGTGACTGCTGAGGGCACTGATCCAGGCTCAGCAGCTTGTCCCCCAACTGGCGAACATTTCCAACTACGTCAGCACAGAACATCTCCCCTCCACCTCTATTTCCACACAGAAAAAAGTTTTACCACTTCCAAGAAGCACCAGAAGGTTCCCCATGAATTATATCCATATCTCCATGTATGTACATAAAGGTGTCTCTCCTTCCTGGCCTGGGGCTATTGACCAACAACTTTTTCTCCAAGGAGGGCCTCTGCAGGAGGTGCAAGGAGGGACCTGACTACTGAGACACTACAAATGCTACAAAACTTTCCTTTCTGTCCCTTGGTGGAGATCCATAGTTCTCGTCACACAGCCACAGAAGACAACATCACATCCCCTAGGAGAAGCATCCTGATTCATGCTTTGGCCAGCATAAACTGGCATTGCTCTGAGGATTCCATAGACTCTAAACTGCTTTATTTCCCTCTGTCAGTCTGGGATTTGGTGTTAAGATTATGCAAACACAGAGAAAGTAAATCTCCACAACCAGTTCTTAAGCCTTTGCATGCACATAATGAAATTGCAGAAGCACAACATTTAAGAGGCTGATATTGCTAATTATCTGAGTTTCAAAAGGTTTTGTTCAATGGGCTTTTTTTCTTTTTTTTTTTTTGCTCCTGCTACCCAATGGACAATGTCTCTACAGTTCAGCAGCACATTTCCTGGTTGTCACATGGTGATGGCTGACAAACAAATCCAAATGTGAAATAACTGTTATTTCATCTCATGTCAAGCCTGAGATACAGTCCTGGTTAAGACAGCAATTTAAAATAATTAAATAATGAAATGCTGTAAACAACACAGGAAGGGCTCTTCAAAGAGCATCCAAAACAATGCTACTCAATCTAGCAGACATACAGCCTCCTTTCTGTATTCTTAGTACTAAAAGCATCTCCTCAGCTTGCTTTTTCATTTTCTGTCAACCTTGTCATGCTTTAGGAGAACAGCTAACTTGCACGCATGGGGTTTGATAGCCAGCTTTGCATGTGACAGCAGAACTTACCCCTTCTCCCCAAAATAGAAGCAATTCAGCAGTTCCAACCCATCCACAGATAGGGCTGTCTAGGACAACATTCACATGCCAGGCAGACAATTGGGATGCTGTTGGTTAACTATGAGTCAGAGGGACCTTAGTACCAGCTCAAAGACAGCTTTTCAGTGATTACAGCTTCATATCCCATCACTTACTCAGGCTGCTATGCTCCCAAAGCAGGCACAACAAATCCCACACAGCTCACCAAAGTGAGGTGATTACAGACCTTACCAAAAATACATTCCCTATCCAGCATTAAGGATAAAAAAATCCTACAGTAGCTGCACTTTACCATTCCTCGTGATTGAAAAAGGATGGTCTCACCATGTTGCGTAAGCCAGTTTTTCTCATCCAGGCCAGCGACTTTCAGATCTATACAGACAGGAGACCATCCTCAGAGCTCCACACCTAGAATTTGTGAAAAGCTGCAGGATTTGAGGTATGCACAAAGAGGAGACTGCAATGCCAACATGAAAACTTTACACTTGCTTGGCATATAAAGGTGCATTTCATGGTGTGCTGGACTCCAAGAGCCCCAAGAGACAGTATAGGCATGGCAGAGGCTGTTTTCCAGAATACCCTTGGGGCAAGAAGCTGTTCATGCCACAACACTGCACTATGCACCATCAAGTAACTTGTAAACACAGGAGACTGCCCAATGCACCTTGATAGCCATACAGATTATTCTAGTGGAAAAACTACACTCCTTTTTCATGCCAGCAAACAGAAGAACCTCAACAGAAGAACCTGGAGAGAGAGCACTTTGGATGCAGGGCAACATCCCTGTTGTAACCTTGAACAATAAATCCAAGATCCCTACAACTTAATGGTAAAGTGCTTAACCAGAGTTAGGCAAGGTCATATCAGACTGTAAATAACTCCTGATCTCTTATATAAATATAAGGTGCCCTGCCTAAGTAATATGCACTCCCAATGTTGTTTTCTTTGGTATTCTCAAACACTCCTTTGAAGCTCACTGTGCTCTAAAGGCTGCAGATCACTTGGTCAGGGTTTTCAGTTCAGTGCCAGCCCATAGCAAAGCCTTCCAGTCCTACACAAATGATGACAGTGAGGTCTCAACTAACAGAGAAGGCAGAATGAGTTCACAGGCAAGGTGAACAGATGCAAAGGCCAGAGGGAAAAAGCTGGAAAAGAAAACACTAAGCGGGATCTTATTCTCTAAAGTCAAGGAAGATTTCTGCTCTCTCTGATCAGGGTCTCAAAAGATTGAACTCAAAGAAAAACCCTCAAGAAAGAGGTTTTTCCACTCCTCCCCTGCAAGTATTTGTCTCTGCACAGTGGAGTCTTCTTGAGTTCACAGGCACAAGGACACTAACTTTATCTACACACAGTCAAATAAGCAAGGCTTTTGCAAAATTCCCCCATTTGTCATTCATCAAGAGACACTATTTAGCATTCTAGTTTCATGGACAGGGCAACAGACAGTGCAGAGAAGCAGTTGCCATAGGATTCAAAGCCCATGGGCTACCACCTGCTTTCAGCAGCACAGCAAACACAGGTACTCAGGACCCTACAAAAGCCTGTATGAGAATTAATGCTCTCCTAGTTTAGGCTTAGCTGTACCTTCTGCCCTGTCCTCTTTTACCCCTATGATTTCATTCTAACCTCGGGACCTCTGGAAGCTGCAATGTCAGGAGGGTTTATGACACAGACAAGGTACGGCGATACCACAGCCCAGCCACGCACTCTCTGTGCTTTTACTTTCAGAAGTCAACTCTGCTGCCTTAGAGCTGTTCTCTACCCAAGATACATGTCAGTCATGCAGGTGAGTCAGAAGAAAACAATTCCAGAGAAGTCAAACAGAAGACAGAACTGGAACACACAAGACCCAAGCCTTGGTTAATCTCTAAAGAGCATGGTTTGCTCTCCTTCAGGAGGTAGGTGAACGCTTCCCAGAAGGTGACCCCTGACCCAGTCCTCTTAATAATGCCTCCCACTGTACCTCACAAAAAGCTTTCTGCCAGGCTGGATGCCTCCCTCAGGGCAGTACCTGGCACACCATGGATGCTCTGGACATATAAATAGCAAGGACAAAGTAGACATAATAACTGGATTGCTCAGCACTCAGGATGGCACCTGAGCAAGGCAAAGGATTTGGGCACTACCGTCAGCCTGTCTCACACTTATGCCATGCCTTAGAGTGGCAGAGGGATCACCCAGTTAGGGAACTAATTGGGGAGTCACCTCTGCAATAGAAGCAACTGCAATTAAACAACTAAATCCCTGGCAGCTACCTGCAAATGGATCCCTACGCAAATAGGGATTAGGGATTTTTATCCCTTGTCCACAGTAAAAGTTGGCACCAGGGCATCACTACAGCCTTTGAGATTTCAGATTGGGGTCTGAGCAGCTTTTAAGAGCTCCAGAAGTTACAGCTGCACTTCACTGGACATTTCTGTAAACAAAATGCTTAGGAAGGGAAACTTCAAACCTAACTACACAGAAAATACTAACTTTTGCTGCATGAGGGCTATATCTCAAAAAGGAGTGCTCTGGAAAAACACCTGTCAAGGTGAGAGAACTTCAAGCAGTAAACAGCTCTGGCTGCCCTTGGCTCTCGGAGAGGCTCATAATTCTCTGAGACTAAATAGATGGACCTGATTCTCTCACACCACATTCCTCTTTCAAGCTTAAGAAACTTTTCTGCATTTGTTATTCTCAACATAAAAGTTTCCAAGTACAAACTCTGACGCGTGTTTGTTGACTTCCTCCCATATGCAAAAGGACAAAGAGCCAGGAGGCACCACAGACCATTTCCTCCAGCTGTTCCCCAGGCATAGGGACACACTACACTATGTGCTTGCTTCAGAGATAACTTTTTAAGGTTATTCCATAACTTGAAAACAGAGATAAAATCTAGCTAAACTGGAGCTCCTGCAGAGGGTAAGAGAATTCTTCAATGCCTAAGACTCCAAGGAATAACCCTCTTCCAGAAGTAAATATGCAGATTGACGGCTGTCCTACTCAGAGATGCTGCCCGACTCCCATCTGCACACGCAGACTCGATGTCTCCATCTCCAGCCGCTTCACCTCCCATCACAGCCACCAAGGGCCGGTGCCTACATGGCGAGAGACTCCTCTTCTTACCCAGAGCCCCACCAGACCTACACCCAAGCAAGATAAACCCACACACCGAGCCCAGCAAGTCCCCATTATGCATGTGTGTCTGTGTGGGTGGGTGTCAGAACCAGAACCCCGCGCTGACCTCCTACCATCAGGGGCCTCCTTGACCTCAGCCACCCGTCAGGGACCGGGGCGGGGGGACAGGCCTTCAAAACAAAGCGCCGCTCGCACTTCGGGAGGAGGAGGGCGCAGCGCTATTTACACGCACACACGTATATACACCCATATCCCCTCGCTGTTGCTCCAAGTAACAAATTAGCAGTAACGAAGGGAACAGGCGAAGCAGCGCCGAGCTCGGCCCGCGCTTACCGAGGCAGACGCCGCTGACGAGGGCGGTGGCGGTGAGCGCCCCGGCCGAGGCGCCGTACACCTTCTTGGCGTTGGTGACCAGGAACGGGGCATGTTCCTGCAGGCAGCTGGCCACGCCGATGTGGTAGACCCCCAGGAAGCCGCAGCCGGCGAAGGAGATATTCCAGGTGGAGTCCAGCGGGAACATGGCCTCCGCGCCCCGCTGGAGGCGGAGGGTGCCGGAGGAAAAGCAGCAGCGGCCGCGGCGGAGAGGTGAAGCCGCGGGTCTCTTCTCGCACCGCCTCGGGACGGGCGGGACAGCCGGGAAGACGAGAGATTTAGGGAACACGGCAGGGTTTGCCGCTGGGAGAGCTGTGCCGGCTGCCAAGCTTATATGCGGCGGCCCGGCCCTCGGGCCCGCCCCCAGCATGGCCGCCGCCCCTCGGCAGCCCCGGCGCGGGCGGGATCGCCCGGCCCCTCCTGCCAACCCTTCCTCCGGTGAACCTCTCGCCCGGCCAGGGGCGTTGTGGCCGCTCGCCGCCAGCCGAGCCTCTACAGTTCAGCCAGCGCCGCCGAGCCAGCGCCGCCCTGGAGCGGCAAGGGCCGAGCCACCTTTTCCGAGGAGAAGGTTGCAGCTGCTCGCAGCACCCCAAACCTCGCCCTGTCCCGCGGCAGCAGGCTGTCCTTCCCTCACGGAACATCCTGATTCTCGGCATCTGCTCCAAGTCCTTGGGGTTTCCTTTGTTTTTCAGGGATCGGCCAAGAAACGTGAGAGAACGGGAAAAGCTCTCCCCTTTCATAAAAAGCTGAGGAGACAGAAGGAGGCAAGCCTTGTCACAGCAATAGGGCAAGAACGGGAAAAAGGCAATCCTCCTGTCCCCCTCAACAGATTTCTCTGCCCCTAAACTCATAGAATCGTTGGAAGGGACCCCCAAGAATCGAGTCCAGCTCCTGGATCTGCACAGGACGTCCTCAAGAGTCACACCATGTGCCCAAGAGTATTGTCCAAACACTTCTTGAAGTCTTGTTAAGGTTTGTGTTGTGACCACTTCCCTGGGGAACCTGTTCCAGTCCTCAGCCACCCTCTGGGGTAAGAACCTTTTTCTAATATCCAGCCTAAACCTGCCCTGACACAGTTTCAGGCCATTTCCTCGAGTCCTGTCACTGATCACCAGAGAGGAGAGATCAGTGATCTGCCCTTTCTCTTCCCTTCACGAGGAAGTTGTAGACTATTGTATACTAATCGCCAAAACACATACAGTTGCTTACCTTTGCTAACCTTTTCTCAACATTTTTTTTCCCACATGCCTCTAAGCTCACCAAAATGCTTATATTTAGTCAGGGCAACTATGATTTTCAGCAGTACTTCTGCACAAGGTCACCACAGAGCATCACTAGGTGAGAGGCCAGTGCTAGTATATCATCAAAATAGATTTCAGAAGCTGTAAAGATCCCTTTGCCATAAACAATACAGACTACCATCATCCAAATCATTAGGTAAGTATGAAAGTTTACAGAGATATCAAAAAGATCAGCATAACAAGAGAAAGAGCTACTCTACTCAAAGCTAGGAAGCAAGATCAGCAGGAGGGAAGTTTGGGGGATACAAAACAAAAAGCATAAATTTTTAATGGCAGCAACATAGGGCAAAAAGCACTTTCTAAGAAAGTTTAAAAAACTACTTAATTAATCTTGGCATAAAGCAATTTGAATTAGCTTTCTTATAACTGGTCAGAAGTTTCTCACTTGGGATAGTGTTATACCTGTCCTTAATAGCTCTTTCACCTTTTATGCTAGTGGAGGTCATCCAAGTAGCCCCACTTCCTCTTCCTTCCACTGCAAACATCCTTTCAAATGATATGAGGGAGGCTAATACTCTCCCTAAGGAGTGGCCATCCAGGTTGCAAGAGCAGCTGTTTAATGCCTCAGTCTACTGCCTCACAGTCAGGTGATGGAGGCAACTAAATTCAGCAGGTAACCCTAGCTCAAGTTAGACATCATACTCCAGGCTCTACAGACAGAGCACTTTTTCATTAAGTGTTTGCACTTTGCTTTCATCAGACAGGCAGGAGTACAGCTTTATCTTTCTTTCAGGTCCTGCCCTCAAGCCCACCACCTCATCTAGCCACCACAAACTACCTTTTATACATATTAACATCCTGATGTACATAAAGAATTAACCCTGCTTACATTAACCCTCTCTTTATACCCACCCTTCTCTCCCTTCCTCTCATACCTCTAGTTGCTTTTGTAATTTACTTCCTCCCTTGCATTTGATGTGGTTTCGTAACCCTTGTCAGCCCTCATCTCCTCCACGAGGAGAGGGTGAGCCCTGGCACACCTGGGCCTTGACTCTCTTACAGGCCCTTAACACCAAGGCCATCATGGAGCTTCCACCTCATGCTTCTGATGACACAGAAAGGTATTTTCATGTAGTCAAACCCAAAGGAAACATTGTATCTCACCTTTTCCAGAACAAGGATTGTTCTGCAGAAGAACTGGTCACTGGGCTGTGACTTTAGCAGAAGTCTGTGGCAAAACTGACCACTGAGCCTTATCTGCACATACCTCCCAAACACTTGTAACTACAAGAGCATCTTCATTCTGGAGCCAACGCTGTTCCCTCTTCTTCCAGCATTTCACAAGCCTTAATGTTCCTAGCATGTCTAGAAAACAGAAACAGCAATGCTGCGACAATGCTGGAGTTAGTTTCACTTGATTTCCCAACAGCCATCTCATCCTGAGTTGTTTACATCAGTCTACCTTGGCCCTCAAGGTTACTTATTTGAGGAGGCTAATGCTGCCCTGTTGAAACAGGTCGATGAAACGAACCATGTGAACACTAATCTCCTGTGGAGTGCTGCCTGGGTACTGGCACTAGCAAGCTGACAAACAACTGTGCTCTTCTCAAAAAACCCCCAAAACGAATCTCTTTCCCCCCAGTAAGAAAATGTTCTATTTCTGCTATTGCTCACGATGCAACAGTAAGCCAGATCAGCAAGATTTACAAGGCAGATTTTCCTGTGTGTCAAATTTCAACTGAAACTTTTCAAATCCACTGTGCCCCTACAAGTTGAGATGCCATGGAGAACAGCTTCACATGCAATCTCTCGTTGTTGTGTGTTTCTTTTCTAGTCTAATGAATGGTGTGCTGTTAGTACCTACGAGATAATAACATACAAGCATACAATCTCTGCTTTTTCAGCCAAGACTTTGTGTTTTTGCCAGCCATTGGGAATTTAAGGGAAAATGAAAGGCAGCCTGTTACCATGTTGATTCCAGAATGTTACTTTAGTATTGCTGTCCATAGTCAGCCAGAAAGGCACACCAGCCATGAACTCAAGTGCTCTTAACATCACTGGAAAGCCAGAGTTATATATCTTTCTCTTACCTGTGATGTTTGTGTACATCAGGTCATTGCATGACAGAGCCTTGGCACTCACTCCATAGGAGCATCTCCTGAGGCAGAGGAGCGGTCCTGCCCTCTTGGGACTGAATTTTTCTTCTAGAAAAAGAAAACCAGCCATCTCTGCCCCTGTGTAAGTCAAACCTACTGAGTTCAGCAGGCCTGTCTGCATTGTAACAGCTTGCAAAACTAGGCTTGGTAGTAAGAGTGAAACCAGTTGAGAGTGGCCCCAGGGAGCCATTTGTTACTGCTTTACAGTAGTGTCCAGGACATTCTCCCTGCTTTCCAAGTAGTGGAGATGTCTCATCTCTCTCCCTGCCCCATAGTGTTTGTAAGGAATGATTTTCAGTGAGAGCTGATTTGAGATGGCACAGCCTTTGTGTATCAGTGAGGAAAGCCTGCACATTTCAACGTCAAGCCTATGACTAAATCACTCTCCCCTGCTGTCAATTTGGTAATGATCAGTTACCAGTGTAATCCCCAGGCACAAAACTATCCCTCCCTTTCACTTCAATGCCCTTGAGCCTATCTTTAATGAAGAATTCAGGAAAAATCTTCTCTAGCTAAAATTGATTCTGTAAGGGGGACAGACTAGGCCACAAGTCCAAGTATTAGCAGGCACTAGTCTTCTCTGAGAGTCACGGAATAGTGCACCCACCTCACCAGTACCCTTGCCTTTAGAAATCATTGATAGTCTGAAAGGGCATCACTGAGACTTGAAAATTCAGATCAGTGACTCCAGACCAGAAGCAAGGATCCCATCTTCACAGCTGAAGCTCACTGAAATCAGAAGAATATAGTGAACTCCATGCAGAGCACCACACAAGCAACAGACTTCCAATGTACAAAGTCAGGTGGCAACACTTACATAAGTAAGTAAGGAAGGGGGAAATAAGCTTAATAGGTTTCATTTTGTATTCAGAAGAAATGTTCACTATGCAGACGTTTTAGCAAATTCTGCAAAATATGTGTGAAATCTTGGAGCAGAGCTGAGCCATGCCCTGACCTTCTCAAGGAAAACCTATGAGGTGGTTATATTACATTGGCTCCTTGTAGCACTCTGATGAGAACTCTATTTTCAGTGCTTTCCCTGAGAGCTGCCCCCAGAAGTTTCTTCTCAGAACAGTTTACCAATTAGCTGTTCTCTTCCTCAGAGCAGGATGACAGTTTTCATACAATTATGCACTTTCACAAAGGAATTTAAAGGTTGTAAGAAGACACCCACCACAGATCAGGTCCATAATTCAAGGTTAAAAGGTCTATGGAGAAGAGAAAAAACAGTGAAAAAAGAAGTTTGTCCAGATTTAGTTGTATTCCTCCCCTCATGGCAGTAGCCAGCAGCTGGCACCACAGGTTTTATTCCACAAGCCTGGGCAGAGCAAACTCATCAAATAGCTCAGTGCCATTCAAATTCCTTTGTGCATGGAAAAACCCTGAGTGGTGTGCCAGGGCAGTCCCTTCCTGTGTAAACACTGACGGTGCTCTAGAAGCAGCAAAGCAAGGCACTACTGGGGAGGGGGAGAGGCACCTCTCAATAAAACTACATCCAAGAACCATTTTTTTTTTAGCGACCTGAAAAGCAAGAGCCCCCGCCCCGAACCCAGGGCTGAACCACTGCCATTAAGAGTCTGACAGAATCTACGGTGAACAATGAGTGGTTTTCATTACTACCAGATCACCAGCTGGCACTTGAGACAAAGTAGGTGAAAGGTATTGGCACTGTTACCTCCTGTACATTTTACCTGCAGCAAGGAGAGAGGGGCAGCAAGGGTTAGTTGCTGAAATCATGGCCATTTTGAGGCTTCAACTTCCAACTGCTCTTGCTTGACTATGAAGTACTAGGCGTTTTCTCTCAATACACCAGAGATAAGTTTTTCTTACTTGGATTTCACCCATCTCTACTCCCAGAAGTACTTGCCATGCTTTGTCCAATGACTCATACGAACACAGCTCGCTCTTATTCTCCAAAAACACTAGAAAAGCTCCTCAGTATACAGGCAGCAGGGATATCTTTTTGACTCTACCTGTGCAATTTGTACTCTACCTACATACACTGACAGATGAAGACCTCTACAAGAAGGGTAAGTTGCCTGCCAAAACCATCTTCTAGCAGTAGACACTTTATAAAACACAGCAAAATTTACCTTCCTCTCAAGCTGATACGTTCTTCTCAGCACACCAGAGATGTTTCAGTTCTCCAAAAACACCATTCTCATGTTTCTTTGTTTAGAAAAAGGTATGAATTATGTCCTGATAGCCCCAAACAGCCATTCATCATGAAAGGCACCTCTGCATTGATCTGTCCCATGAAAGCAGGATGTAGATAGGTTCTTTTTTTTTGTTACAGACTGTTAAGCATATAGATGTAACAGGAAATCCCAATAAACCGTTTTACTGGTGTTGCGCCTAGATCATGGAAATCTGACAGTAATTAAATCGGTGCTTTTAAGTATTTAAAAACCAAATTACTATAAATAGCTCTGAAATCATGTTTCTGGACTAATTCAGGCCTGCTGTTCATTCAGTTTCATACTCTGGAATTGAATAAGCAGATCCTGGAAAACTAAGTCCTTTTATTGCTGAATAGATGAGCCACTTCACTAACTGCAAGCAAAACAGTATGGAGAAGGCTATCATCACTAAAATTCAGTTTCCACATACTTTTTAAGAAACAGCAGTGTCAAAACAAGCATCCAGGTTTGCACAAGCTTTGCCATTTCCTCAGTACTCTCAGAGTTGAGTCCTACAGTCTGTCAGAAAATATACACACCTATTGCAGACAGAGATAAAAATTAAAGCTGTGTCAGAGCTATTTTAAGAACAGCTGAATCCAAGAGCGCTTGTATGGTAATAATAAACACAAAAATATTTACAACAAAGAATTTTAATAACTTCTCTGTAACAAATAATTAATCAAAGAGGCCAAATCCCATGTCATCATCAGATTCTTCTGATTCCTCCTTCTTCTCTTCTTTCTTCTCCTCAGCTGAAGGAAAAAAAAAACAAGTGAACGGTCAGTATTAACACTGCACCACAGATTTTCAAGATACAAGTTTTGATATTCTTAGCTCCCCTGCCTATTGGCATTGGAGCCTACAGAGTTCATCTCATTCCCTTCCAGCAACCAAATACACTGAATGGATACAGACACTACTGTTGCAGGGATGTGCTTTACATCACCAAGTCTCTTTGATTCTCAGTTCTAAGCAAGACCGATACTAAGGCACATAAAGAGCAAATACCTCTGACTGTCCCAAGGAAAAGTAACTGTTCAGCTGACATTTCCATCACATAGTGAACTGCCAAAGTGGGGAAGCCCGGAAATGTGGACTCGGTTGTCAAGTTGTTACCAGAGACAAAAGGAATTGCCCTGTAGCCACACCTCTCCACTCACACTCACCGGCAGCAGGAGCAGCAGCGGCAGCAGGAGCAGCAGAGCCCCCTCCAGCAGAAACTGCAACTGCTCCCCCAGCCGGCATGCTGGCAAGTTTTCCATTACCTGAATGGGACACAAGAGAAGGTACTTATTTACATGCTCATCCCAAGCACAGACATTAGGGGAAACGGAAAAGTGCAGAAAAAACAGATCCTGTCACTATCTGCTGAAAGAAACCAGAGGCTGAATCTATGATAAACTGTTCTGTGGAAAGCACTCAGGAGTTTTAAGATTCACAAAGGCTTATCCCAAGAACACTGGCAGTGTATTATTAAGTTCTTCTGCACACAAAGTCCCTGTCTTTTTTCCAAAAGTTGTCATAAAAATAGCAGCAAACACATCCAATTTTGTACACCCACATTGTTTTCTGAATACAGCATAGTAGCCCAGAAAGTGATAATGTACCTCAAAAATAACATAGGAACAGCACTGGCTTCCCCTGCTCATTTTTTTCCCCTTAAGGGTAGAGAGGGCGTAACTGGATCATACTTACAGGACAGAAAGGGAAAGATTGATTTATTTATGGCAAAGAGTACAGTATTTTAAACAAATTCTTCAGCACCCTATGAACCCTATTGCATGTCCTTTGAGACGTCTGATTTCTGCTCGTATTTGGAAAGCCAGCTAGCTCTCTGGCCTCTTGTCTTTCACATACCAAGGCTCCCCTGGCATTCAAAGGTGACGTACACACTATGTTTGCCTGTATTCCAGTTTCTGGGAATCAGTTTCTAAATAATTCCCTGTTACTTCAAGATCTAATTAAACTAGCAAAGTAAACAAACATGTTTCATATGCATGTATGTTCTAAGAAACAATTTATTTAAAGTATTACAGAAAGAGACAGCATGTTGCAATCACATGTATAATAGCTCTCTTAGGTCTTTCAAACCACATGGATAGAAATGTCCAGTGCCTGCTCCTGACCGCAAGGCCAGGCAAGGTCCTGGCAACCTTTGAGCAAAAATATGCCTGCAAATTCCCTTGTGCCTATACACTTACAAAAAAAAAAAATTCATTAATCAGAAACCTTTGCACTACCTCAGTTCTGCTTTACTTCAGCCCTATGACCCAGTCAATTCATGTGAAAAGTCCCAGCTTCAGTAAGAGCACAAGTTTCTATGGAAATCAGCCCAATGAGTTCTGCCTCAGGGAAAAGGAAATGCAGGACTCTGAGAACTCTACAAAGAGATGTGCACTGGAGAGGCTTGTGCTCATCGCAGAGGGTGGAGCTGCACCCCAATGCCAACTGCCTGTTCTTCATGCTTTACATCACTGGCGCACACAAGTGGGTAAAACACAAAACATCCTCCTAGAGAACCTGAAGGACAGCTCAGTCTCTTATCAAGATGTCCAGAAAACTATGTCATGAGCAGACTACCAGTAAGCTCATACATGCTTAAGTTCTCCAGTTTAATGTGGTCCACAAGCGAAACCCAGCAGGTACTGGCACTGACCTGCAAGGAATTAGAATGGACCTGATTTCACTCCAATTCAGCTGTGATCCATGATGCTGAACAGAGTCAGTGACTTGGCAGCAATTCTACACTCTCAGGACTAGGTTATCAAAGTAACAGAGGCAATTACCTGGGTCACTCCGAGAATCTACTTACCCTGGGCAATTACATCTTCAATGTTCTTTCCATTCAGCTCACTAATAACCTGTAAGTAAAATTTAGAATGTTAGAATTCCCAAATATGAGAATAAGTTACTTATAAATGAGTACTGATGAAAATCATCATAATGCAGTACCTCCATCCTGCTACTCATATAGCCCCAAAATTCCCTACTTCTCAGTGCCAGGAACAGAACATTGACATGAAAACTTCAGGTAAGTTTTAAGCATTTATACTTTAAGCATTTTCATGAAATCTGTTACTGAATTCCTAATTAATCCAACGACCTTGAAAAAAAGAGGATACAGAGATGTTGTGGAACCAATTAGGAAGCCCCACCAACAGTGTAAGTCACTGAGGGACTGTTTACATTTCTTGCTTAATATCCCTGGGAGGCTCTGAAGCACTGGGTTCTGGACCCAAAACCACAGGGTCCCATTGCTAGCCCTACTAAATGTTAAAAGCCAAGCTACTAGAACCTTGTCCTGGAACACAGAGTTTCAACTTTAATTTTACTACCAGTGTTATATAACCAGGGATGACAAAAGCAAAACACAAACCCCAAAATTGCTAAAGCAAGCACTTAAAAATAATGCTCTAGAACTTACTGGTGAGTCCCAGCTATCAGGAGTCAGTGGCCAAAGACAAAGGACTTAAGTCAAGAGCTTTGTCAAGAGGCACCTTCTGCTTACACAGAGCATGGGATGTGTGAAACTATGTGCCTGCATGACTGCTCCATCCAGGAGAAAGGTGCTTTTAAGACTTCACTACACTTAAACAGGCTTAAGATATAGACAATGCAAAAATTATGACCAAAACAGATTCCAGAACAGCTTTCCGAATATTGGAGGATCAGAGAAAGCAATTCATTCATTAAGGTATTAAACCAAAAGGAGCAAAAGACCTGGAACTTAAACAGGAGCACAAAGAGTTCAACATCCCTAACCATAGTAAGGATGCTGTCAGCTCAGCCAACTCACTGTCACATTGGGCCTACAGTAAAACACTGGGGAAACAGTTTCTTTTTACCTTTACTTCTCTGGAAACACTTCACATATGAGTATGGGACAAGTGATAAGATAATTTTATTGGCTCTTGTTTTTTTTCCCCATACCAAATTATTTTCAGGTCCACAATGCTGAAGACTTATTGCATCCCAAGAAACATTCTAATTAAGATACTCTTTAAAAGTCTGTTTTTCAACACAACCCCTTTGGTATTAATTTCCAAAAGCTTCTTATATATTATCCTCAAATACCTTTCATGTCCATATTAGGATTTGCCTATATTTCTCGGTGAGAAAACAAATGCTCCTTTGCAGCACACGAAGTAAGTATGTATGATACTGAGTATCATGCCTTCGAAAGTGTTAGTTTGAACTGATAGGCATCAAAAATAAGAAGTGAACCTTCAGTGCAGACTGTACATGATATCAGAACATTTTCGATGCATCCTTATATGCAGCCACCATCCCAATGAGGACGATTAGACTGAACTACCAGAAGTCAGCAACAATTGACAGAGACCTTTGCAGAGAACAGGTATTGAATAAGAAAACCAGACTTTTAACAAAACTTGTAAAAACTTATGACTGGCTCGGCAGTACTTAGAAATCACACTGCTAAGAATCAGCGAATGTCTGATCAACGTAAGAACAGATCAATACGGAGGCAATAGGAACACTGAAGCCAAGGAAATAGCTCCAATGTCTGGTGCCGGCTGGGACACCTGGAATTAAGAGACAACGCCACCTTGTTCATGCGTTCATCGTCCGTCTCGATGCCGACACTGTCGAGGATCTTTTTCAAGTCCTTGGACGTGGGGGACTCGTTGCCCCCGAGCACAGCGAGCAGATAAGCTGCGACGTAACGCATCCTGCAGACAGGAGAGTTTCAGCATGGCCGAATTACGTACGCTCGGAGGGAGCTCATCCTTTCTCCCTCCGAACCACAATTCCTTGACTCCACTTCTAAATGAGAACCCGCGGCCCGCGAGGCCACGCTCCCCAGACTGTGCTAGCGTGGGGCCCGCATGCGGCAGCCCAGCACACACTCCCGCCCGCGCCGGCACCGCACACCTTTCCCGAAGCAAAGCGGCAACGCGGCATTACCGCCTTGGCGTTCGCCTCAGCCCGCTCAGCGCAGGCTGGGAGAGCACATGGCCGCCATTCNCCGCCCCGAGTGATCTCGCCCGAGCCCCGCGGGCGGCGGCGGACTGGCGCGGGTGGGCCGGACGCCACCATTCCCGCACGGGGTGGAACGGGGGAGGGCGCACCGCGCGCTTACTTGGGCGGCGGCGGCGGCGGCGCGGGACAGCGGCCTGAGACGTGCGCTCGCGAGGGACAGCGGCGGCGAAAGGAAGGGGCAAGGCCTCGGCAACGCCTTCTTCCCGCCACCCCTCAACAACGAGCGCTGCCATTGGGCCAGACCGGCGGGCAGCGCGCAGGCCAATGGGGAGCCGCGCGTGCGGCCGCCGCCAGCGCGGGCAATGGCGCGTGCGCAGAGCATGGGCTGCACACCCCGGTCCCGCTGTGCTGCCTTGTCGTTTGTGTTGGGATGGTTGTGATTCCCCAAGATCACGGAGTTACAGAGTGAATGAGATTAGAAAACACCTCTGAGATCATCGAGTCCAACCTGTGACCGAATACCATTCTGTCAACTAGAACATGCCCTTAGTGCCACATTCAGGCTTTCCTTAGACACCCCCAGGAACGGTGACTGCACCGCCAGCCTGGGCAGCCTGTTCCAACGCTTGACCACTCCTGTGGAGAAAATTCTCCTGATGTTCAACCTAAACCTCTCCTGGCACAGCTTAATACTGTCCTCCAACTCTGGAATCCTGCCCTGCCCTGGCCTGCCTTGCCCCGGCCTGGTAGGGTCAGCACAATCCCCTCCATTTGTCCCATGAGTTGGGTTCTGCCGTCAGGTGCACGTGAGGCAGATCCACACACAGAGTCCTCATATTTGTTTATTTCGTATCAGCGCAGAGATGGATTCTGATGAATCCAGAAAGCCAGCGCCTGTCTCTATGCATTTCTTCATGGAAAGGGTGGTCAGGCATTGGAACAAGCTCCTCAGGGAGGTAGTGGAATCGCTGTCCCTGGAGGTGTTCTGGGAACAACTGGACATATCAGTTAGCTTTCGTCTAGTTGTCACGATGGTGTTTGGTCAGTGGTGGAACTCGATGATCTTGGAGTGGCCAGCAGGATTAGGG